>CM044907.1:46684943-46792650 GCA_024500145.1 Gentiana dahurica var. dahurica
GAAGGGTGTCCACCAACCGCCGTTTGGAGAACACATCGGAAGATCTTGGCTTCTCTTCCTACTATTGGTAACATGATCTTAACCCCCTTATAGTAGTTTAAGTCCTTTAATTATGTATTGTGATGTATAAGTCGTGATCCATCCGCTGCGCGTAGATCTAACTCGTTTAGATCTAAGAACCTACATCATTCATTATATACAAAAAGTTGTACACCCCCGTTTTGTGTAAACTCTACTATAACATTATATACAAAGTTGTAAACCACCATTAACTCTACTACAATTATATACAAAAAGTTGTAAACCCCCATTTTGAGTAAACTCTAATACAATTATATACAAAAAGTTGTAAACCCCCATTTTTAGTAAACTCTACTATAATTTTATATACAAAAAGTTGTAAACCCCTATTTTGAGTAAACACTAATACAATTATATACAGAAAGTTGTAAACCCCTGTTTTGAGAAAACACTAATACAATTTTATAAACCCCAATTTTGAGTAAACTTTACTACAATTATATACAAAATGTTGTAAACCCCCGTATTGAGTAACTCTATTACGATTATATACAAAATGTTGTAAACCCCCATTTTTGAGTAAACTCTAATACAATTATAAACAAAAAGTTGTAAACCCCCGTTTTGAGTAAACTCTAATACAATTATAAACAAAAACTTGTAAGCTCCCGTTTTGAGTAAACTCTACTATAATTTGATATACAAAAAGTTGTAAACCCCCGTTTTGAGTAAACTTTAAACAATTATATATAAAAAGTTGTAAACCACCGTTTTGAGTAAACTCTACTACAATTATATCCAAAAAGTTGTAAACCCCCGTTTTGAGTAAACAATAATACAATTATGTACAAAAAGTTGTAAACCCCCATTTTGAGTGAACTCTACTATAATTTTATATACAAAAAGTTGTAAACCCCCATTTTGAGTAAACACTAATACAATTATATACAAAAAGTTACAAACACCCGTTTTGAGTAAACTCTACTATAATTTTATAGACAAAAGTTGTAAACCCCGTTTTGAGTAAATTCGACTACAATCATATTCAAAAAGTTGTAAACCCCATTTTGAGTAAACTCTACTATAATTTTATATACAAAAAGTTGTAAACCCCCGTTTTGAGTAAAAATTAATACAATTATATACAAAAAGTTATAAAACCCGTTTTGAGTAAACACTAACACATTATATACAAAAAGTTGTAAACCCCCATTTTGAGTAAACTCTACTATAACTTTATATACAAAGTTGTAAACCTCCATTTTGAGTAAACTCTACTACAATTATATCCAAAAAGTTGTAAACCCCTGTTTTGAGTAGAGTTTACAATAATTTTATATACAAAAAGTTGCAAACCCCCATTTTGAGTAAACACTAATACCATTATATACAAAAAGTTGTAAACCCCCATTTTGAGTAAACTCAACTATTATTTTACATACAAAAAGTTGTAAACCCCCGTTTTGAGTAAATTCTAATGCAATTATATACAAAAAGTTGTAAACCCCCGTTTTAAATAAAATCTAATACAATTATATACAAAAAGTTGTAAACCTCCGTTTTGAGTAAACACTAATACAATTATATACAAAAATTTGTAAACCCCCGTTTTGAGTAAACTCTACTATAACATTATATATAAAGTTGTAAACCTCCATTTTGAGTAAACTCTACTTCAATTATTTACAAAAAGTAATAAACCCCCGTTTTTAGTAAACTCTACTATAAACCTCCATTTTGAGTAAACTCTACTATAATTTTATATACAAAAAGTTGTAAAATCCTGTTTTGAGTAAACACTAATACAATTATATACAAAAAGTTATAAACCCCCGTTTTGAGTAAACACTAACACATTATATCCAAAAAGTTGTAAACCCCCGTTTTGAGTAAACTCTACTATAACATTATATACAAAGTTGTAAACCTCCATTTTGAGTAAACTCTACTACAATTATATCCAAAAAGTTGTAAACCCTCGTTTTGTGAACATCAATACAATTATATACAAAAAGTTGTAAACCCCTGTTTTGTGTGAACTCTACTATAACATTATACACAAAGTTGTAAACCACCGTTTTGAGTTAACTCTACTACAATTATATACAAAAATTTGTAAACCCCTATTTTGAGTAAACTCTACTTCAATTATATACAAAAAGTTGTAAACCCCATTTTGAGTAAACTCTACTATAATTTTATAGACAAAAAGTTGTAAACCCCCATTTTGAGTTAACTCTAATACAATTATATACAAAAAGTTATAAACCCCCGTTTTGAGTAAACACTAACACGTTATATACAAAAAGTTGTAAACCCCCGTTTTGAGTAAACTCTACTATAACATTCTATACAAAGTTGTAAAACTCCATTTTGAGTAAACTCTACTTCAATTATATACAAAAATTTGTAAACCCCCGTTTTGAGTAAACTCTAGTATAAACCTCCATTTTGAGTAAACTCTACTATAATTTTATATACAAAAAGTTGAAAACCCCCGTTTTGAGTAAACACTAATACAATTATATACAAAAAATTATAAACCCCCATTTTGAGTAACCACTAACACATTATATCCAAAAAGTTGTAAACCCCCGTTTTGAGTAAACTACTATAACATTATATACAAAGTTGTAAACCTCCATTTTGAGTAAACTCTACTACAATTATATCCAAAAAGTTGTAAACCCCCGTTTTGTGTAAACATCATTACAATTATATACAAAAAGTTGTAAACCCCCGTTTTGTGTGAACTCTACTATAACATTATACACAAAGTTGTAAACCACCGTTTTGAGTTAACTCTCTACAATTATATACAAAAAGTTGTAAACCCCTATTTTGAGTAAACGCTACTTCAATTATATACAAAAAGTTGTAAACCCCCGTTTTGAGTAAACTCCACTATAAATTTATAGACAAAAAGTTGTAAACCCCCATTTTGAGTAAACTCTAATACAATTATATACAAAAAGTTATAAACCCCTGTTTTGAGTAAACACTAACACATTATATACAAAAAGTTGTAAACCCCCGTTTTGAGTAAACTCTACTATAACATTATATACAAAGTTGTAAACCTCCATTTTGAGTAAACTTTACTACAATTATATCCAAAAAGTTGTAAACCCCCGTTTTGTGTAAACATCAATACAATTATATACAAAAAGTTGTAAACCCCCATTTTGTGTGAACTCTACTATAACATTATACACAAAGTTGTAAACCACCGTTTTGAGTTAACTCTAATACAATTATATACAAAAAGTTGTAAACCCCCGTTTTGAGTAAACTCTACAATAATTTTATATACAAAAAGTTGTAAACCCTTATTTTGAGTAAACACTAATACAATTATATACAGAAAGTTGTAAACTCCCGTATTGAGAAAACACAAATACAATTTGATAAACCCCTATTTTGAGTAAACTTTACTATAATTATATACAAAATGTTGTAAACCGCCGTATTGAGTAAACTCTATTACGATTATATACAAAATGTTGTAAACCCCAATTTCTGAGTAAACTCTAATACAATTATAAACAAAAACTTGTAAACCCCCGTTTTGAGTAAACTCTACTATAATTTTATATACAAAAAGTTGTAAACCCCCGTTTTGAGTAAACTTTAAACAATTATATATAAAAAGTTGTAAACCACCGTTTTGAGTAAAATCTACTACAATTATATCCCAAAAGTTGTAAACCCCTGTTTTGAGTAGAGCTTATAATAATTTTATATACAAAAAGTTGCAAACCCCTGTTTTGAGTAAACACTAATACCATTATATATAAAAAGTTGTAAACCCCCATTTTGAGTAAACTCAACTTTAATTTTACATGCAAAAAGTTGTAAACCCCCATTTTGAGTAAATTCTAATACAATTATATACAAAAGTTGTAAACCCCCGTTTTAAATAAAATATAATACAATTATATACAAAAAGTTGTAAACCCCCGTTTTGAGTAAATTCTACTATAACATTATATATAAAGTTGTAAACCTCCATTTTGAGTAAACTCTACTTCAATTATATACAAAAAGTTTTAAACCCCCGTTTTGAGTAAACTCTACTATAAACCTCCATTTTGAGTAAACTCTACTATAATTTTATATACAAAAAGTTGTAAACCCCCGTTTTGAGTAAACTCTACTATAACATTATATACAAAGTTGTAAACCTCCATTTTGAGTAAACTCTACTTCAATTATATACAAAAAGTTGTAAACCCCCGTTTTGAGTAAACTCTACTATAAACCTCCATTTTGAGTAACTCTACTATAATTTTATATACAAAAAGTTGTAAACCCCCGTTTTGAGTAAACACTAATACAATTATATACAAAAAGTAATAAACCCCCGTTTTGAGTAACCACTAACACATTATATCCAAAAAGTTGTAAACCCCCATTTTGAGTAAACTCTACTATAACATTTTATTCAAAGTTGTAAACCTCCATTTTGAGTAAACTCTGCTATAATTATATCCAAAAAGTTGTAAACCCCCGTTTTGTGTAAACATCAATACAATTATATACAAAAAGTTGTAAACCCCCGTTTTGTGTAAACATCAATACAATTATATACAAAAAGTTGTAAACCCCCGTTTTGTGTGAACTCTACTATAACATTATACATAAAGTTGTAAACCACCGTTTTGAGTTAACTCTACTACAATTATATACAAAAAGTTGTAAACCCCTATTTTGAGTAAACTCTACTTCAATTATATACAAAAAGTTGTAAACCCCCATTTTGAGTAAACTCTACTATAATTTTATAGACAAAAAGTTGTAAACCCCCATTTTGAGTAAACTCTAATACAATTATATACAAAAAGTTATAAACCCCCGTTTTGAGTAAACACTAACACATTATATACAAAAAGTTGTAAACCCCCGTTATGAGTAAACTCTACTATAACATTATATACAAAGTTGTAAACCTCCATTTTGAGTAAACTCTACTACAATTATATCCAAAAAGTTGTAAACCCCCGTTTTGTGTAAACATCAATACAATTATATACAAAAAGTTGTAAACCCCTATTTTGTGTGAACTCTACTATAACATTATACACAAAGTTGTAAACCACCGTTTTGAGTTAACTCTACTACAATTATATACAAAAAGTTGTAAACCCCTATTTTGAGTAAACTCTAATACAATTATATACAAAAAGTTGTAAACCCTCGTTTTGAGTAAACTCTACAATAATTTTATTTGCAAAAAGTTGTAAACCCTTATTTTGAGTAAACACTAATACAATTATATACAGAAAGTTGTAAACCCCCGTATTGAGAAAACAGAAATACAATTTGATAAACCCCTATTTTGAGTAGACTTTACTATAATTATATACAAAATGTTGTAAACCGCCGTATTGAGTAAACTCTATTACGATTATATACAAAATGTTGTAAACCCAAATTTATGAGTAAACTATAATACAATTATAAACAAAAACTTGTAAACCCCCGTTTTGAGTAAACTCTACTATAATTTTATATACAAAAAGTTGTAAACCCCCGTTTTGAGTAAACTCTAAACAATTATATATAAAAAGTTGTAAACCACAGTTTTGAGTAAACTCTACTACAATTATATCCAAAAAGTTGTAATCCCCTGTTTTGAGTAGAGTGTACAATAATTTTATATACAAAAAGTTGCAAACCCCTGTTTTGAGTAAACACTAAACCATTATATATAAAAAGTTGTAAACTCCCATTTTGAGTAAACCAACTATAATTTTACATACAGAAAGTGGTAAACCCCCGTTTTGAGTAAATTCTAATACAATTATATACAAAAAGTTGTAAACCCCCGTGACGATACAGGGTTTCACTCCCTCCACGTGTCATCTATCGGTTGGTCATCACGCTATAAATAACGTCAGTGTATTCATGTCGATGCACAGGCTCGAGGCTAAGGCCATCTCATAAACGCCAGGCTACGATGATCGACTATCGACTACCGAGTAGTGTAAGACGTTCAGTCCGCACCAGCTAGCAATGTAGGACAGTGAGCCCCAGAGTCGACATCGAGGACAGAGTCCGTATCAGCTTACTAAGCCCATTAACAGCGATAGCTTGGGCAAGGGTCAAGGCCCATTTAAGGGTAAAGGTGACAATAACATAAGCCGACTTAACCTTAGGGTTTAGGCAAGTGTTGTCATTATAAATACCCCATTCCAGGAACTACGTAAGGCTTGATTCCTGGAATGGAACAGGATACGTAGGCAATCCAAGATACAGTCTTGGACTCAGCCGCATACATAAAAATCCACCACCTCATTCCTTTTTGGCATTAGGGTTTTGTGTGTTCATCATTAGATTCACATTAGGGCCCGGATTATTCAAGGTGACACGATTAGTCATCGTCATTGGCGCTAGAAGGAGGGCCTTCTATTGATTGAATACGCAAGAACACGATGCCTCCCAAGAAAGCTGCATCCAAAACTGCATCCAAAGCGGTTGATCAGGGCTCCCAGATGAACGAGCCGATCGATCCTGATACGCAAGGAGAAGAAGATCCCGCCTTGGATCTTATTCAGCATGATCCTCAGCAGAAACAGGGGGAAAAAGATCCAGCTTTGAACCCTGTCCAGGAGACCCATCAACCAGAAAAGCAAGCCCTTGCTCCAGAATATCGGGTGCTTGCGGATCAGTTGGCAGGGGCAGATTTGGAGGTGATGTCCAGGATAATAGCCGAGGCAGTTACGGCGCGAAGGCAAGCAGACGCCGCCCAGAAAGAAGCTATGGCGGAAGGCGGCCAGAAAGACGTAGTGGACAAGCCTAAACAGACTCCTGGGGACGAAATAAGCGCATCATCTAGCTCAGTGGAAAGGAAGAGACGTGAGATCCACCAAAAACACCATAGAGGGGATGATGATAGCGCCAGGGAAGAGCTGAACGCAATTTTGGGAAAGAACCAGGTTTCGTTGTGGCTCGAGTCTCCCTTCACGAAGGAGATCGAGAGCTTTCCTAAACCCAAGGGGTTTATGATACCAAAGATAGAACCTTATGATGGCACCACCGACCCGGAGGACCATCTCCACAGGTATCTGTCTCAAATGAGGTTGGATGGGGCACCCGATGCAATGCGCTGTCGGGCATTCGAGACGCTACTCGTAGGCCGAGCAAGAGAATGGTTCACGAAGCTACGACCAGGGTCGATTTCCAGTTTTGCCGTACTCGCTCGAAAATTCCGAGATGCGTTTATAGTCAATAAGAAGTTTCATCTGAGTGCCACGCACCTCATGAATGTGAGGCAGCAAAAAGATGAAACAGTGATGGAATATTTGAAGAGGTTTAATCTCGAGGCCATGCAGGTCAAGGACGCAGATGACCGACTTCTGATCACGTCGTTCGTAGGGGGGCTGCGTAATACTAAGTTATACATGAAGTTGAGCAGAGACGTTCCCCATACCATGGACGAATGTGTCAATGTGGTGCATAGATTCTGTCAAGGGGAAGAGGCAGTGCGGCGGCACACCCAATCCGACTGGATGGACCCCAAGAAAGACACCCGAGGTCCGAACAGGAATCAGTCAAAGAGGCATGATGTCGAAAGCAAGCCATCGGTTTGGGACCGTATCGACACGTCCACCTCAGACAGTGGGGGCAAGAAGGGACCCTCACGTGATAAGGACTTTATCCCGCTCAATCGACCTCGATCCGAGGTGTTGTCGATTATGCTCTCAAAAAACTTGGCAAGGAAACCGCCACCGTTGAAGAAACCTCGAGAAAAGAGGAATGCAAGCAAGTACTGTGATTTTCATGAAGACATAGGTCATACAACAGAGGATTGTATCGACCTGAAAAGAGACATCGACGTCTGCATTCATGAAGGAAAGCTAGACGAAGTCGTTGACAGATCTCGGTATGATGGGCCCAGGGGGCGTGGAGAATTCAAGAGGAAAAACTCCGATCAAGACAGGAACCGAGGTCGAGATGCCCAAAGACGAAGGGATCGATCACCTCCGAGGAATCGATCCCCAGGTCGGGAAGGAACAACAGAGATAACTTTGGTCGGGACAGATACGAAGAAAATCGACCAGTAAACTATGTCAATACGATCTTTGGTCCAGATGAAAGTGATAAGGATCGGACCGGTGAAGAGCCAGCTAGTAGCTCGAGAGAGCGCAAGCAGCTCAGATTCACGACAGAAGTCGGATACGGCCCTCGAGATGATATCCCCAAGTCGAGGAGTCATAGCGAAGGGTTAGTTATTGAGGCGGTTATTAGTCGAGCCCGTGTATCGAGAGTCTGTATCGATAACGGGAGTGCAGTGAACATCATATATCACTCGGCGTTTCAAGCGATGAAGTTGAAAGAGAAGGATCTAGCCCCCATAGCGTCTCCCCTGTTTGGATTCACAGGGCAAGCAGTCCATCCCATGGGCTCGATAAAGTTACTCACGACAGTTGGGGATGGCGAGAAAGGAAGGACACTTGAATTAAGCTATGTAGTGGTCAAGGCTCCCTCTGCGTACAATGTTATCCTAGGGCGACTGCGCTCTTCGACTTGCGTGCTATCATATCAACTTTTCATAATAGCATGAAATTTCCTACCAGGAGCGGTTCCCATGAAGTAAAAGGAGACGTTGAAGTTGCTCGGAGTTGTAACTCTGTTGTCATGAATGGGAAGATGGCGGTTCAACAAGTCTTAGTCGAGGAATTGATTCCAGAGGAAGAAGAGGAGAAGAGTTGGGTCTCCAGTGACGCAATCGAAAACGTCCGACTCTGGGAAGGAGAGGACGATCAGTGTGTGCAAGTCGGAATTTGGATCCCAGAGAAAGAAAAACAGCTATTGGTCGAGCTTTTAATCGAGTTCAGGGACATCTTTGCCTCGAAAGCCACCGACATGCCGGGGCTGTCCACCGACATCGCGGTTCATAAGCTAGAAATTGACCAGGCTAAAAAGCCAGTCAAACAGAAGAAGAGAAATTTTGTGTTGGATCGACTTGAGGCCATCGAGTTGGAAGTCGGCAAGCTACTAGCAGCCAAGATAGTGAAAGAGGTATTCTATCCCGAATGGCTAGCTAACCCAGTATTAGTCAAGAAGCCTAATGGGAGTTGGCGCATGTGTGTGGACTTCACAGATTTAAACAAAGCCTGCCCAAAAGACTCATATCCATTGCCTAAAATCGACAGGTTAGTAGATTCGACCATCGACTTTGAAGTTTTTGGTTTTTTAGATGCATATAAAGGATACCATCAGATTCAAATGGATCCTCGAGACGCAGAGAAAACATCTTTTATTACTGAATTTGGCACCTTCTGCTATGTGACCATGCCATTCGGATTAAAGAATGCTGGGGCAACATACCAGAGGGCAGTCAATAAAATTTTTGCAAGACAAATTGGTAGATGTATGGAAGTTTATGTAGACGACCTGCTTATCAAGAGTCGATCTATGAGACAATACCTGGTTGATGCTCGAGAGGTTTTCGAAGTGTTGAGAGAAACGCAGATGAGATTAAACCCGAAGAAGTGCACTTTTGGAGTCAGGTCGGGTAAGTTCTTGGGCTATATGATTTCGAAGGATGGGATTCGAGCGAACCCGGATAAAATTGATACATTGAAGAACATGCCCGCACCACGAAATATCAAGGAAGTACAAAGGCTCACGGGTCGAATGGCAGCTCTCAACAGATTTCTATCGAGATCAGCACAGCGTGCACTACCATTCTTCAAGATACTCCGAAAGGCCAGTCCTTTTCATTGGGATGATGAATGTCAGACAGCCTTTGAAGAGTTGAAGACTTATTTATCAGAATTACCTACCCTCACTTCTCCTCAAGAAGAGGAAAATTTGTTGGTTTATCTGGCCGTGTGCGAGGAAGCAGTGAGTGCGGTTCTGGTACGAGAAGGGGTACATGGCCAGGTGCCAATATACTTTGTTAGTAAAGCACTACATGGCCCCGAGATCCGGTACTCACCAGCTGAGAAGTTAGCATTATGCCTGGTTCATGCCTCGAGGAAGTTGAGGCCATATTTTCAAGCTCATCCTATTGTGGTTGTTACAGACCAACCACTGAAGCAAATTTTGGCAAAGCCTGATACTTCAGGTCGATTGGCGAAATGGATAATAGAAATGGCCCAGTACGACATCGAGTTCGTACCTCGAACTGCGATCAAAGCACAGGCCTTGGCGGATTTTTTGGCTGAAGGGATCTCCGTCCAACTCGATCAGGAAAAACAAAGTCCAGAGGAAAAATGGACTCTCCAAGTCGATGGAGCATCAAGTAAGGAGGGGGCAGGAGCAGGACTCCTTCTGGTAAGCCCGAAAGGCGAAGAATTCCCATACGCCCTTCGATTCGACTTTAAGGCAACGAACAACGAGGCCGAGTATGAGGCCATGATTACTGGTTTAAAGCTCGCGTTGAAGCTGGGTGTCGAAGATCTGACGGTTTACAGTGACTCGCAGTTAGTGGTCAATCATGTGAAGGGAGAGTATGAGGCTAAGGAAGAAACCATGAAGAATTACTTAGCAGTTGTCCAAAGCCTCATACCAAAATTCAAAACAATTCAATTCGAGCAAGTCCCCCGAAGTCAGAACAAGAGAGCCGATGCGCTCTCCAAGTTGGCATCAAACTTCATGTCAAGCAAGAAGGTTCTGGTCGAATTACTGACCGATAGGAGTTACATCGAGACGGAGGCCCAGCCGATTACTCAGCAGGTCACGTGGATGGACTCGATCGCTCTATACCTTAAGGACGGAATATTACCATCTGATAAGGTGCAATCAAGAAAAGTTCGACTCCAGTCCACTCGATATGCGTTCTTCGACGACATCCTTTATCGAAAATCTTTTGTAAGTCCATGGTTGAGATGTGTCTCTGAAACTGAAGGCGACTATCTCTTGGAAGAAATTCACAGGGGAGCATGTGGAAATCACTGCGGGGCTAGAATGTTAGCTCGAAAATGCAAGTTAGCTGGGTATTTTTGGCCATCGATGCAGCGAGATGCGAATAATCTTGTCCAGAAATGCAACGCTTGTCAGATCCATGATAATATCTCTCATCAACAAGCACAAGATATGAACATCATCTCGTCAGCATGGCCGTTTGATCAGTGGGGGGTCGATATTATCGGACCTTTGCCCCGAGCTCCAGGAAATCTCAGATTCGTGGTCGTCGCGGTGGACTACTTCACAAAATGGGTAGAAGCTAAGGCTTTGCCCGACATCCGAGCTGCAACCATTAAAAAGTTCTTGTGGGTCGACATTCTATGTAGGTACGGAATTCCAAAGGCTTTGATCTCGGATAACGGTACCCAGTTTGAAGATCGAAAAGTTAGAGAATGGTGCAGCGAGTACCAAATCGACCAGCGATTCACCTCAGTGGCTCACCCCCAGGCAAACGGTCAAGTCGAACAGACTAACCGACAGATCAAGCTGGGGTTAAAGAAGAGGCTAGAGGCAGAAGGTCGAGATTGGGCAATTCAACTTCCGAGCATCCTATGGTCATACAGGACAGCTCCTAATTCATCGACAGGGGAAACTCCTTTCTCTTTGGTGTATGGGTGTGAAGCGGTGATTCCCGCCGAGATCGGAGTCCCCTCTCCTCGAGTTCTGGCCTTCAATGTTGAGACAAACGATCCCGAACTCCGACAGGAAAGGGACAATGTCGAGGAACGAAGGGAGATAGCCTCAGCCAGGATGGAAAGGTACAAGCAGAAGATCTCTCAGTATTACAACTCGAGGGTAAGACACAGATACTTCAAGGTTGGCGATCTGGTTTTAAGGAAAAATGAAGCAAGTCGACAGGAAGCAGTCGGAAAGTTGACCCCGAATTGGGAAGGCCCATATCAGATTCTGAAGGTTCACCCCAAAGGGTCTTATCAACTTGGTCGAGCGGATGGAACCACAGTTCCTCGACATTGGCACGCCAACAATCTAAGGAAGTATTATGTTTGAGATAAGCTTTACTTTGATGAACTTATTTACTTTTCACTTATGAATCTTGTAATAAGTCCATGAGACAATTTTATGAGTATTCTAATAAATTTGTATCTTTTCGAGATGCTTTCTGTGTTTGTTAGGATTTATAGCCAAAACGATACAAGTCCAATGTGACAGAAAAGTTAAAGGCAAAACAATCGAAAACGAGTAGAGAAATCCGCAGGTCGGACATCTCGATAAAGCCAAAGCAAAGTTAGCCTAATAGGCGACGAATGCAAAGGCATAGAGACGGTTCGCAGGGTCGGGCCAAAGGTCCAAGCTAAGAGCCGTACGAGCCCAAGAGGCAAAAAAGGCTAAAGCAAAGGACGGTTCGCATAGTCGGGCCACATGTCCCAGTCGAAAGCCGAATAAGCCCGAGGGGCAAAAAAGGCCTGGACAAAGGACGGTTCGCATAGTCGGGCCACCTGTCCCAGTCGATGGTCGAAAGAGCCTAAGCGGCAAAAAAGACTAAAACCAGGGGCAGTTCACATTAAAATGCTCAGCCTAAGGTCAAATAAGCCTAAGGGGCGAAAGACTAAGGCAAGCAAGTCGATCTCAAGTGCAATAAGAACCAAAGGTTCATAATACACTTGGGGGGCAACACAATATCAACAACAAGTACAACAAATAAAGCGAGTAGCGAGTATCGAGAAGACATCAAGAAGACGAGCAAAGCAATAAGATAAGTAAGATAAGAAAAAGATGGCAAAATCAAATCAAAATTCAGAGCAAAGTTGTCACAAGGCAAGGCCAGGTCGAAAAGACCAGCCAAAGTTAAAATAAGTGTTGTTACAAATCAGAAGTTCAAATATCAAAAGAAGAATTAAAAAGACAACGATCAGGGATCAGCTTCGGGGGTCGGCTCAGAATTAGCAGAGGTCGGATCGATAGCGGTTGGGTCAGCAGCAGGGGCAGAGCTAGAGGCACCATATTTGATGGCCAAAGACTCTCCTTGCTGAAACTCTTCGAAGTATCGATCGTAAATCTTCTCCGAATCAGGGTTATAAAACATAGGCGTCTCGAGGGATGATACGTCGAATCCTGATACGACGGCCTTCACTTGATCGACAGCCAGTGTGTATCCGCCCATCATTGAGGCACGCATGATCACTTCCAGGTCGTCTTCAAGGTTGCTCGACTTACGATACTCCATGATCGCATCGGTCGAAACAGTCTCGAGATGCGTGCGCGCTTGGTCCAATTCAACTTGAAGCGCATCTCGGTCCTGTCGAGCTTTCGCCACATCCTCCAGGGAAGCCTTGTACCATGCCTGAACCTTCTCGAATTCATGGGTCACCTTGAGTAGCTCCCTATCCTGATCTTGTCTCTCAGCCCGCAGTCGAGTCAGCTCCTTCTCGGCAGTTATCAGATTTGCCTCAGCCGCCGCCAGTTTATCTTGCAATTTTTGGCACTCGGCGACCGACTCACGCTTCAACGAATTATATTGTTTTTCAACAGCAGAGAGGGCAGCACTCTTTGCGACGTTATCTTGGAGTAGCCTGCCACTCTCCTTCTTGATTTCGTCCGCCGACTCTCCAGTCTTGGCTAGCCGTCGGGCAGCCTCCCGACCAACGAGGGTGTTCTACAAAACATAAAAAGTATATCAAAAAATGGACAAGGCATAGGCCTCGAGAAAAGCTAATATAAAAAGAAGAATCGACTTACGAGGCGATTCAACTTCCGAAGCACATGAGACAGGTCCTTGTCATCTACACCAGCGTAGTCGTCGAAGACCCAGTCCACACCGATCCCTGACTCGGTAGAGGTCTCAGCAACCTTCTTCCTTTTCGCCTCTCGGAGCTGCTCCTTCACCACCTCGGCAACGGTTGGCCTTTTCTTTGTCCGCGTCGCATGCTCCTCGACGTTAATCTCGACATTCGAGGTCAAATCGACAAGCTCCTCCTCGTCTTCATCTCGAAGAGAACCAAATCGAACAGTAAAGCTACCAGCGGTCGGAGGTAGCTCGGTCGATCCAGCCGCGGCAGACGGTTCGATGGCAGCAGGGTTTGTTTCAGGTTGAAGAGCACCCCCCTCTCGGGAAGAAAAAGGCACCCCGGTCTCAGCCACTGGCAAATCGGGAGTGGCCTGACCCTCGAGATGTGGAACAGCTGTGACCGTCGACTCAGGGATACGCTTGGGGTTGGTAACCTTGGAGAACTTGCCCACTGCAAAATGAGAAGAGAACAAGTTAGTTCTAACCGACAAACAACAAGTTATCAACTCAACAAATAATAAGCATGTAAAAACAAGCAAATAAGGAATATCCTATGATTCTCGTGATCAGGGACGCAGAGGCCCACGTATGGCATCGGCCCAGCTCCCTCCAAGTGGGCCAAGTGATACAAGAGACTCAGGTCTCGAGTACACACCTCGAAGTTGTGTCCACTCAGGAGTCGAGCCTCGTGAGGAGCCGGTTCCATTCCAAGTTTGTCTTGTTTCCCCTCTCTCGACCTCCACTGACCGATGTAGGGGTTATCTAGGCCGTGACGGAGAAAGAAAAATCGAGGCTTCCACTCCCCGTGGGAAGAAGGCCCCCTCGTTATAAACTCATGGCGATTTGCTCTCCTCTGGAAGGAATACCATAACTTGTCAGGCGTGGCAGCAATCTTGTAGTAGTATCGAAACACGGGCACCGAAAAACAGACTTGAGCCACTCGACATGCTATGAGGAACCCCATTAGAGTTCTGACGCCATTCGGGGCAAGTTGGGAAACGCTAATCTCATAGTAGTGCAGAATCGTGATGATGGCCGGGCAGAGTGGAAACCTTAATCCGCTCACGAGCTGATTCTTGTAGACAGCACAAAATCCTTCCGGGGGCTCATCGGCAAACATGTGATTACCAGAAGGGAGTCGAGATTCGAACGGAGGACTAACAATATTATACTTCCTGCAGATTTCAACAATGTCCTCTGGAGAGAGTGTACTGAGACATCCTTTTGCTCCCTTTCCATCCATCCTAGTTACTAGTTTTTTAGGCTGGTTAGGGACAAGAGGAGGGGAAGCAGCAGGTTCACCGGAATCTCCCCGGAGAGGAAGATCGAAATAACAGGTGCCGGAGATTGGCTATGAACGGGCGTTTCACTACCCCTATCTGATTCAGTTGCGCTACTACTACTAGACATGAACAAAATCACAGAAAAGATGAATGCTAAGGAAAAGAATGAGTCTTACTTGGTGTTTTGGATTTTGGAGATGGCGATAAGAAATAGCAAGCAAGTTTGCAGCGGCGTCTATCCTCTCTCCTTTTATATGCTAGTGAAGAAGTTACAAATGATTTGAGGAGACGTGGGTAATGGGGGTTATAACCCCTGGAAATCGCGGCAATCAAGGCAGTGACGCGTCTTTTGTGGGATTCGAAACGTTTCATATGCTAGATACCGCTCCACGTGGCTATAAGGCAGTTAGGGTTGTGAAAAGGCGGGTTTTCTCCCGCCCAAAGAAAAACCCAACTCGATGACGATTCAAGTGACAGACTCGACCTCGGACAAAGGAAGTTGCCTCTCTCAAGTCTGGGGGGCTTATGACGATACAGGGTTTCACTCCCTCCACGTGTCATCTATCGGTTTGTCATCACGCTATAAATAACGTCAGTGTATTCATGTCGATGCCCAGGCTCGAGGCCAAGGCCATCTCATAAACGCCATGCTACGATGATCGACTATCGACTACCGAGCAGTGTAGGACGTTCAGTCCGCACCAGCTAGCAATGTAGGACAGTGAGCCCCAGAGTCGATAACCACAGGTCGGTATATCGACATCGAGGACAGATTCCGCATCAGCTTACTAAGCCCATTAACAGCGATAGCTTGGGCAAGGGTCAAGGCCCATTTAAGGGTAAAGGTGACAATAACATAAGCCGACTTAACCTTAGGGTTTAGGCAAGTATTGTCATTATAAATACCCCATTCCAGGAACTACGTAAGGCTTGATTCCTGGAATGGAACAGGATACGTAGGCAATCCAAGATACAGTCTTGGACTCAGCCGCAAACATAAAAATCCACCACCTCATTCCTTTTTGGCATTAGGGTTTTGTGTGTTCATCATTAGATTCACATTAGGGCCCGGATTATTCAAGGTGACACGATTAGTCATCGTCACCCGGTTTTAAATAAAATCTAATACAATTATATACAAAAAGTTGTAAACCCACGTTTTAAGTAAACACTAATACAATTATATACAAAAAGTTGTAAACCCCCATTTTGAGTAAACTCTACTATAACATTATATATAAAGTTGTAAACCTCCATTTTGAGTAAACTCTACTTCAATTATATACAAAAAGTTGTAAACCCCCGTTTTGAGTAACTCTACTACAATTATATCCAAAAGGTTGTAAACCCCCGTTTTGAGTAAACAATAATACAATTATATACAAAAAGTTGTAAACCCCCGTTTTGAGTGAACTATACTATAATTTTATATACAAAAAGTTGTAAACCCCCATTTTGAGTAAACACTAATGCAATTATATACAAAAAGTTACAAACACCCGTTTTGAGTAAACTCAACTATAATTTTATAGACAAAAATAAACCCCGTTTTGAGGAAATTCTACTACAATCATATTCAAAAAGTTGTAAACCCCTGTTTTGAGTAAACTCTACTATAATTTTATATACAAAAAGTTGTAAACCCCCATTTTGAGTAAACACTAATACAATTATATACAAAAGGTTATAAAAACCCCCGTTTTGAGTAAACACTGACACATTATATACAAAAAGTTGTAAACCCCCGTTTTGAGTAAACTCTACTATAACATTATACACAAAGTTGTAAACCTCCATTTTGACAATTATATCCAAAAAGTTGTGAACCCCTGTTTTGTGTAAACATTAATACAATTATATACAAAAAGTTGTAAACCCCCGTTTTGTGAAAACTCTACTATTACATTATATACAAAGTTGTAAACCCCCTTTTTGAGTTAACTCTACTACAATTATATACAAAAAGTTGTAAACCCCCATTTTGTGTAAACTCTACTATTACATTATATACAAAGTTGTAAACCACCGTTTTGAGTTAACTTTACTACAATTATATACAAAAAGTTGTAAACACCCATTTTGAGTAGAATACAATTATATACAAAAAGTTGTAAACCCCCATTTTGAGTAAACTCTACTATAATTTTATATACAAAAAGTTGTAAACCCCTATTTTGAGTAAACACTAATACAATTATATACAGAAAGTTGTAAACCCCTATTTTGAGAAAACACTAATACAATTTTATATACCCCTATTTTAAATAAACTTTACTACAATTATATACAAAAAGTTGTAAACCCCCGTATTGAGTAACTCTATTACGATTATATACAAAATGTTGTAAACCCCCATTTTTGAGTAAACTCTAATACAATTATAAACAAAAAGTTGTAAACCCCCGTTTTGAGTAAACTCTACTATAATTTTATATACAAAAAGTTGTAAACCCCCGTTTTGAGTAAATTCTACTATAACATTATATATAAAGTTGTAAACCTCCATTTTGAGTAAACTCTACATCAATTATATACAAAAAGTTGTAAACCCCGTTTTGAGTAATCTCTACTACAATTATATCCAAAAAGTTGTAAACCCCCGTTTTGAGTAAACAATAATACAATTATGTACAAAAAGTTGTAAACCCCCATTTTGAGTGAACTCTACTATAATTTTATATACAAAAAGTTGTAAACCCCTATTTTGAGTAAACACAAATACAATTATATACAAAAAGTTACAAACACCCGTTTTGAGTAAACTCTACTATAATTTTATAGACAAAAGTTGTAAACCCCGTTTTGAGTAAATTCGACTACAATCATATTCAAAAATTTGTAAACCCCCGTTTTGAGTAAACTCTACTATAATTTTATATACAAAAAGTTGTAAACCCCCGTTTTGAGTAAAAATTAATACAATTATATACAAAAAGTTATAAAACCCGTTTTGAGTAAACACTAACCCATTATATACAAAAAAGTTGTAAACCCCCATTTTGAGTAAACTCTAATATAACTTTATATACAAAGTTGTAAACCTCCATTTTGAGTAAACTCTACTACAATTATATTCAAAAAGTTGTAAACCCCCGTTTTGAGTAGAGTTTACAATAATTTTATATACAAAAAGTTGCAACCCCCATTTTGAGTAAACACTAATACCATTATATACAAAAAGTTGTAAAACCCCATTTTGAGTAAACTCAACTATTATTTTAAATACAAAAAGTTGTAAACCCCCGTTTTGAGTAAATTATAATTCAATTATGTACAAAAAGTTGTAAACCCCCGTTTTAAATAAAATCTAACACAATTATATACAAAAAGTTGTAAACCCCTGTTTTGAGTAAACACTAATACAATTATATACAAAAAGTTATAAACCCCCGTTTTGAGTAACCACTAAAACATTATATCCAAAAAGTTGTAAACCCCCGTTTTGAGTAAACTACTATAACATTATATACAAAGTTGTAAACCTCTATTTTGAGTAAACTCTACTACAATTATATCCAAAAAGTTGTAAACCCCCGTTTTGTGTAAACATCAATACAATTATATACAAAAAGTTGTAAACCCCCGTTTTGTCTGAACTCTACTATAACATTATACACAAAGTTGTAAACCACCGTTTTGAGTTAACTCTACTACAATTATATACAAAAATTTGTAAACCCCTATTTTGAGTAAACTCTACTTCAATTATATACAAAAAGTTGTAAACCCCCGTTTTGAGTAAACTCTACTATAATTTTATAGACAAAAAGTTGTAAACCCCCATTTTGAGTAAACTCTAATACAATTATATACAAAAAGTTATAAACCCCCGTTTTGAGTTAACACTAACACTTTATATACAAAAAGTTGTAAACCCCCGTTTTGAGTAAACTCTACTATAACATTATATACAAAGTTGTAAACCTCTATTTTGAGTAAACTCTACTACAATTATATCCAAAAAGTTGTAAACCCTGGTTTTTTGTTAACATCAATACAATTATATAGAAAAAGTTGTAAACCCCCGTTTTGTGTGAACTCTACTATAACATTATACACAAAGTTGTAAACCACCATTTTGAGTTAACTCTACTACAATTATATACAAAAAGTTGTAAACCCCTATTTTGAGTAAACTCTAATACAATTATATACAAAAAGTTGTAAACCCCCGTTTTGAGTAAACTCTACAATAATTTTATATACAAAAAGTTGTAAACCCTTATTTTGAGTAAACACTAATAGAATTATATACAGAAAGTTGTAAACCCCCATATTGGGAAACACTAATACAATTTGATAAACCCCTATTTTGAGTAAACTTGACTATAATTATATACAAAATGTTGTAAACCGCCGTATTGAGTAAACTCTAATACAATTATATACAAAAAGTTGTAAACCCCCGTTTTGAGTTAACTCTACTATAATTTTATATACAAAAAGTTGTAAACCCCCATTTTGAGTAAACACTAATACAGTTATATACAAAAAGTATTAAACCCCCGTTTTGAGTAAACCCTACTACAATTATATCCAAAAAGTTGTAAACTCCCGTTTTGAGTAAACAATAATACAATTATATACAAAAAGTTGTAAACCCCCGTTTTGAGTAAACTCTACTATAATTTTATATACAAAAAGTTGTAAACCCCCATTTTGAGTAAACACTAATACAATTATATGCAAAAAGTTGTAAACCCCCGTTTTGAGTAAACTCTACTACAATTATATACAAAAAGTTGTAAACCCCTGTTTTGAGTAATCACTAATACAATTATATACAAAAGGTTGTAAACCCCTGTTTTGAGTGAACTCTACTATAATTTTATATACAATAAGTTGTAAACCCCCATTTTGAGTAAACACTAATACAATTATATACAAAAAGTTGTAAACCCCCGTTTTGAGTAAACCCTACTACAATTATATCCAAAAAGTTGTAAACCCCCATTTTGAGTAAACAATAATACAATTATATACAAAAAGTTGTAAACCCCCGTTTTGAGTAAATTCTACTATAATTTTATATACAAAAAGTTGTAAACCCCTATTTTGAGTAAACACTAATACAATTATATACAAAAAGTTGTAAACCCCTATTTTAAATAAAATCTAATACAATTATATACAAAAAGTTGCAAACCCCCGTTTTGAGTAAACACTAATACAATTATATACAAAAAGTTGTAAACCCCCGTTTTGAGTAAACTTTACTATAACATTATATATAAAGTTGTAAACCTCCATTTTGAGTAAACACTTCTTCAATTATATACAAAAAGTTGTAAACCCCCATTTTGAGTAAACTCTACGATAATTATATCCAAAAAGTTGTAAACCCCCATTTTGAGTAAACAATAATACAATTATATACAAAAAGTTGTAAATCCCCGTTTTGAGTGAACTCTACTATAACTTTATATACAAAAAGTCATTAACCCCCATTTTGTGTAAACGCTAATACAATTATATACAAAAAGTTGTAAACCCCCATTTTGAGTAAACAATAATACATTTATATACAAAAAGTTGTAAACCCCCGTTTTGAGTAAATTCTACTATAATTTTATATACAAAAAGTTGTAAACCCCTATTTTGAGTAAACACTAATACAATTATATACAAAAATTTGTAAACCCCCGTTTTAAATAAAATCTAATACAATTATATACAAAAAGTTGTAAACCCTTGTTTTGAGTAGACACTAATACAATTATATACAAAAAGTTGTAAACCCCCGTTTTGAGTAAACTTTACTATAACATTATATATAAAGTTGTAAACATCCATTTTGTGTAAACTCTACTTCAATTATATACAAAAAGTTGTAAACCCCCATTTTGAGTAAACTCTACTACAATTATATCCAAAAAGTTGTAAACCCCCGTTTTGAGTAAACAATAATACAATTATATACAAAAAGTTGTAAACCCCCGTTTTGAGTAAACTCTACTATAATTTTATATACAAAAAGTTGTAAACCCCCATTTTGAGTAAACACTAATACAATTATATGCAAAAAGTTGTAAACCCCGTTTTGAGTAAACTCTACTACAATTATATACAAAAAGTTGTAAACCCCTGTTTTGAGTAAACACTAATACAATTATATACAAAAGGTTGTAAACCCCTGTTTTGAGTGAACTCTACTATAATTTTATATACAAAAAGTTGTAAACCCCCATTTTGAGTAAACACTAATACAATTATATACAAAAAGTTGTAAACCCCCGTTTTGAGTAAACCCTACTACAATTATATCCAAAAAGTTGTAAACCCCCATTTTGAGTAAACAATAATACAATTATATACAAAAAGTTGTAAACCCCCGTTTTGAGTAAATTCTACTATAATTTTATATACAAAAAGTTGTAAACCCCTATTTTGAGTAAACACTAATACAATTATATACAAAAAGTTGTAAACCCCTATTTTAAATAAAATCTAATACAATTATATACAAAAAGTTGCAAACCCCCGTTTTGAGTAAACACTAATACAATTATATACAAAAAGTTATAAACCCCCGTTTTGAGTAAACTTTACTATAACATTATATATAAAGTTGTAAACCTCCATTTTGAGTAAACACTTTTTCAATTATATACAAAAAGTTGTAAACCCCCATTTTGAGTAAACTCTACTACAATTATATCCAAAAAGTTGTAAACCCCCGTTTTGAGTAAACAATAATACAATTATATACAAAAAGTTGTAAATCCCCGTTTTGAGTGAACTCTACTATAACTTTATATACAAAAAGTCATAAACCCCCATTTTGTGTAAACGCTAATACAATTATATACAAAAAGTTGTAAACCCCCATTTTGAGTAAACAATAATACATTTATATACAAAAAGTTGTAAACCCCCGTTTTGAGTAAATTCTACTATAATTTTATATACAAAAAGTTGTAAACCCCTATTTTGAGTAAACACTAATACAATTATATACAAAAATTTGTAAACCCCCATTTTTAATAAAATATAATACAATTATATACAAAAAGTTGTAAACCCTCGTTTTGAGTAGACACTAATACAATTATATACAAAAAGTTGTAAACCCCCGTTTTGAGTAAACTTTACTATAACATTATATATAAAGTTGTAAACATCCATTTTGTGTAAACTATACTTCAATTATATACAAAAAGTTGTAAACCCCCATTTTGAGTAAACTCTACTACAATTATATCCAAAAAGTTGTAAACCCCTGTTTTGAGTAAACAATAATACAATTATATACAAAAAGTTGAAAACCCCCGTTTTGAGTGAACTCTACTATAATTTTATATACAAAAAGTTGTAAACCCCTATTTTGAGTAAACACTAAGACAATTATATACAAAAAGTTGTAAACCCCCATTTTGGGTAAACCCTACTACAATTATATCCAAAAAGTTGTAAACCCCCGTTTTGAGTAAACAATAATACAATTATATACAAAAAGTTGTAAACCCCCGTTTTGAGTAAAAGCTACTATAATTTTATATACAAAAAGTTGTAAACCCCCATTTTGAGTAAACAGTAATACAATTATATACTAAAAGTTGTAAACCACCGTTTTAAATAAAATCTAATACAATTAAATACAAAAAGTTGTAAACCCCCGTTTTGAGTAAACACTAATACAATTATATACAAAATTTTGTAAACCCCCGTTTTGAGTAAACTTTACTATAACATTATATATAAAGTTGTAAACCTCCATTTTGAGTAAACTCTACTTCAATTATATAAAAAAAGTTGTAAACCCCCGTTTTGAGTAAACTCTACTACAATTATAACCAAAAAGTTGTAAACCCCCATTTTGAGTAAACAATAATACAATTATATACAAAAAGTTGTAAACCCCCGTTTTGAGTGAACTCTACTATAATTTTATATACAAAAATTTGTAAACCCCCATTTTGAGTAAACACTAATACAATTATATACAAAAAGTTACAAACACCCGTTTTGAGTAAACTCTACTATAATTTTATAGACAAAAGTTGTTAACCCCGTTTTGAGGAAATTCTACTACAGTCATATTCAAAAAGTTGTAAACTTCCGTTTTGAGTAAACTCTAATATAATTTTATATACAAAAATTTGTAAACCCCTGTTTTGAGTAAACACTAATACAATTATATACAAAAAGTTATAAACCCCCATTTTGAGTAAACACTAACACATTATATAAAAAAGTTGTAAACCCCGTTTTGAGTAAACTCTACTATAACATTATATACAAAGTTGAAAACCTCTATTTTGAGTAAACTCTACTACAATTATATCCAAAAAGTTGTAAAACCCCGTTTTGTGTAAACATTAATACAATTATATACAAAAAGTTGTAAACCCCCGTTTTGTGAAAACTCTACTATAACATTATATACAAAGTTGTAAACCACCGTTTTGAGTTAACTCTACTACAATTATATACAAAAAGTTGTAAACCCCCGTTTTGAGTAAACTCTACTACAATTATATCCAAAAAGTTGCAAACCCCCGTTTTGAGTAAACAATAATACTATTATATACAAAAAGTTGTAAACCCCCGTTTTGAGTGAACTCTACTATAATTTTATTTATAAAAAGTTGTAAACCCCCATTTTTAGTAAACACTAATACAATTATATACAAAAAGTTGTAAACCCCCGTTTTGAGTAAACCCTACTACAATTATATCCAAAAAGTTGTAAACCCCCGTTTTGAGTAAACAATAATACAATTATATACAAAAAGTTGTAAACCCCCGTTTTGAGTAAACTCTACTATAATTTTATATACAAAAAGTTGTCAACCCCTATTTTGAGTAAACACTAATACAATTATATACAAAAAGTTGTAAACCCCCATTTTAAGTATAATATAATACAATTATATAAAAAAAGTTGTAAACCCCCGTTTTGAGTAAACACTAAGACAATTATATAAAAAAAGTTGTAAACCCTCGTTTTGAGTAAACTTTACTATAACATTATATATAAAGTTGTAAACCTCCATTTTGAGTAAACTCTACTTCAATTATATACAAAAAGTTGTAAACCCCCGTTTTGAGTAAACTCTACTACAATTATATCCAAAAAGTTGTAAACACCCATTTTGAGTAAACAATAATACAATTATATACAAAAAGTTGTAAACCCCCGTTTTGAGTGAACTCTACTATAATTTTATATACAAAAAGTTGTAAACCCCCATTTTGAGTAAACACTAATACAATTATATACAAAAAGTTGTAAACCCCGTTTTGAGTAAACATTAATACAATTATATACAAAAAGTTGTAAACCCCCGTTTTGTGTAAATTCTAATACAATTATATACAAAAAGTTATAAACCACCGTTTTGAGTAAACTCTACTATAACATTATATATAAAATTGTAAACCTCGATTTTGAGTAAACTCAACTTCAAATATATACAAAAAAGTTGTAAACCCCCGTTTTGAGTAAACTCTACTACAATTATATCCAAAAAGTTGTAAACCCCCGTTTTGAGAAAACAATAATACAATTATATACAAAAAGTTGTAAACCCCCGTTTTGAGTTAACTGTACTATAATTTTATATACAAAAAGTTGAAAAACCCCATTTTGAGTAAACACTAATACAGTTATATACAAAAAGTTGTAAACCCCCGTTTTGAGTAAACCCTACTACAATAATATCCAAAAAGTTGTAAACTCCCGTTTTGAGTAAACAATAATACAAATATATACAAAAAGTTGTAAACCCCCGTTTTGAGTAAACTCTACTAAAATTATATACAAAAAGTTGTAAACCCCCGTTTTGAGTAAACTCTACTAAAATTATATACAAAAAGTTGTAAACCCCCGTTTTGAGTAAACACTAATACAATTATATACAAAAGATTGTAAACCCCTGTTTTGAGTGAACTCTACTATAATTTTATATACAAAAAGTTGTAAACCACCATTTTGAGTAAACACTAATACAATTATATACAAAAAGTTGTAAACCCCCATTTTGAGTAAACCCTACTACAATTATATCCAAAAAGTTGTAAACCCCCGTTTTAAGTAAACAATAATACAATTATATACAAAAAGTTGTAAACCCCCGTTTTGAGGAAACTCTACTATAATTTTATATACAAAAAATTGTAAACCCCTATTTTGAGTAAACACTAATACAATTATATACAAAAAGTTTTAAACCCCCGTTTTAAATAAAATCTAATACAATTATATACAAAAAGTTGTAAACCCCCGTTTTGAGAAAACACTAATACAATTATATACAAAAAGTTGTAAATCCCCGTTTTGAGTAAACTTTACTATAACATTATATATAAAGGTGTAAACCTCCTTTTTGAGTAAACTCTACTTCAATTATATACAAAAAGTTGTAAACCCCCGTTTTGAGTAAACTCTACTACAATTATATCCAAAAAGTTGTAAACCCACATTTTGAGTAAACAATAATACAATTATATACAAAAAGTTGTAAACCCCTGTTTTGAGTGAACTCTACTATAATTTTATATACCAAAAGTTGTAAACCCCCATTTTGAGTAAACACTAATACAATTATATACAAAAAGTTGTAAACCCCCGTTTTGAGTAAACCCTACTACAATTATATCCAAAAAGTTGTAAACCCCCGTTTTGAGTAAACAATAATACATTTATATACAAAAAGTTTTAAACCCCCATTTTGAGTAAACTCTACTATAATTTTATATACAAAAAGTTGTAAACCCCTATTTTGAGTAAACACTAATACAATTATATACAAAAATTTGTAAACCCCAGTTTTAAATAAAATCTAATACAAGTATATACAAAAAGTTGTAAAACCTCGTTTTGAGTAAACACTAATACAATTATATACAAAAAGATGTAAACCCCCGTTTTGAGTAAACTTTACTATAACATTATATATAAAGTTGTAAACATCCATTTTGGGTAAACTCTACTTCAATTATATAGAAAAAGTTGTAAACCCCCGTTTTGAGTAAACTCTACTACAATTATATCCAAAAAGTTGTAAACCCCCATTTTGAGTAAACAATAATACAATTATATGCAAAAAGTTGAAAACCCCCGTTTTGAGTGAACTCTACTATAATTTTATATACAAAAAGTTGTAAACCCCTATTTTGAGTAAACTCTAATACAATTATATACAAAAAGTTGTAAACCCCCGTTTTGAGTAAACCCTACTACAATTATATCCAAAAAGTTGTAAACCCCCGTTTTGAGTAAACAATAATACAATTATATACAAAAAGTTGTAAACCCCCGTTTTGAGTAAACGCTACTATAATTTTATATACAAAAAGTTGTAAACCCCCGTTTTGAGTAAACACTAATACAATTATATACAAAAAGTTGTAAACCCCCTTTTTGAGTAAACTTTACTATAACATTATATATAAAGTTGTAAACCTCCATTTTGAGTAAACTCTACTTCAATTATATACAAAAAGTTGTAAACCCCCGTTTTGAGTAAACTCTACTACAATTTTATCCAAAAAGTTGTAAACCCCCGTTTTGAGTAAACAATAATACAATTATATACAAAAAGTTGTAAACCCCCGTTTTGAGTGAACTCTACGATAATTTTATATACAAATATTTGTAAACCCCCATTTTGAGTAAACACTAATACAATTATATACAAAAAGTTACAAACACCCGTTTTGAGTAAACTCTACTATAATTTTATAGACAAAAGTTGTAAACCCCGTTTTGAGGAAATTCTACTACAATCATATTCAAAAAGTTGTAAACCCCCGTTTTGAGTAAACTCTAATATAATTTTATATACAAAAAGTTGTAAACCCCTGTTTTGAGTAAACACTAATACAATTATATACAAAAAGTTATAAACCCCTGTTTTGAGTAAACACTAACACATTATATACAAAAAGTTGTAAACCCCCGTTTTGAGTAAACTGTACTATAACATTATATACAAAGTTGAAAACCTCCATTTTGAGTAAACTCTACTACAATTATATCCAAAAAGTTGTAAACCCCCGTTTTGTGTAAACATTAATACAATTATATACCAAAAGTTGTAAACCTCCGTTTTGTGTAAACTCTACTATATCATTATATACAAAGTTGTAAACCACCGTTTTGAGTTAACTCTACTACAATTATATACAAAAAGTTGTAAACCCCCATTTTGAGTAAACTCTAATACAATTATATACAAAAAGTTGTAAACCCCCGTTTTGAGTAAACTCTGCTATAATTTTATACACAAAAAGTTGTAAACCCCTATTTCGAATAAACACTAATACAATTATATACAGAAAGTTGTAAACCCCCGTTTTGGGAAAACACTAATACAATTTTATAAACCCGTATTTTCAGTAAACTATTACTATAATTATATACAAAATGTTGTAAACCCCCGTATTGAGTAAACTCTATTACGATTATATACAAAATATTGTAAACCCCCATTTTTGAATAAACTCTAATACAATTATAAACAAAAAGTGTTAAACCCCCGTTTTGAGTAAACTCTACTATAATTTTATATACAAAAAGTTGTAAACCCCCATTTTGAGTAACCTCTAAACAATTATATATAAAAAGTTGTAAACCACCGTTTTGAGTAAACTCTACTACAATTATATCCAAAAAGTTGCAAATCCCCGTTTTGAGTAGAGTTTACAATAATTTTATATACTAAAAGTTGCAAACCCCCGTTTTGAGTAAAGACTAATACCATTATATACAAAAAGTTGTAAACCCCCATATTGAGTAAACTCAACTATAATTTTACATACAAAAAGTTGTAAACCCCCGTTTTGAGTAAATTCTAATACAATTATATACAAAAAGTTGTAAACCCCCGTTTTGAGTAAACTCTACTATAACATTATATATAAAGTTGTAAACCTCGATTTTGAGTAAACTCTACTTCAATTATATAAAAAAAGTTGTAAACCCCCATTTTGAGTAAACTCTACTACAATTAAATCCAAAAAGTTGTAAACCCCCGTTTTGAGTAAACAATAATACAATTATATACAAAAAGTTGTAAACCCCCGTTTTGAGTGAACTCTACTATAATTTTATATACAAAAAGTTGTAAACCCCAATTTTGAGTAAACACTAATACAATTATATACAAAAAGTTGTAAACCCCCGTTTTGAGTAAACCCTACTACAATTATATCCAAAAAGTTGTAAACCACCATTTTGAGTAAACAATAATACAATTATATACAAAAAGTTGTAAACCCCCGTTTTGAGTAAACTATACTATAATTTTATATACAAAAAGTAGTAAACCCCCATTTTGAGTAAACACTAATACAATTATATACAAAAAATGGTAAACCCCCATTTTAAATAAAATCTAATACAATTATATACAAAAAGTTGTAAACCCCCGTTTTGAGTAAACACTAATACAATTATATACAAAAAGTTGTAAACCCCCGTTTTGAGTAAACTTTACTATAACATTATATATAAAGTTGTAAACCTCCATTTTGAGTAAACTCTACTTCAATTATATACAAAAAGTTGTAAACCCCCGTTTTGAGTAAACTCTACTACAATTATATCCAAAAAGTTGTAAACCCCCGTTTTGAGTAAACAATAATACAATTATATACAAAAAGTTGTAAACCCGCGTTTTGAGTAAACTCTACTATAATTTTAAATACAAAAAGTTGTTAACCCGCATTTTGAGTAAACTCTAATACAATTATATACAAAAAGTTGTAAACCCCCATTTTGAATAAACTCTACTACAATTATATCCAAAAAGTTGCAAACCCCCCGTTTTGTGTAAACAATGATACAATTATATACAAAAAGTTGTAAACCCGCGTTTTGAGTGAACTCTACTATAATTTTATATATAAAAAGTTGTAAACCCCTATTTTGAGTAAACACTAATACAATTATATACAAAAAGTTGTAAACCCCCGTTTTGAGTAAACCCTACTACAATTATATCCAAAAATTTATAAATCCCCGTTTTGAGTAAACAATAATACAATTATATACAAAAAGTTGTAAACCCCCGTTTTGAGTAAACTCTACTATAATTTTATATACAAAGAGTTGTAAACCCCTATTTTGAGTAAACACTAATACAATTATATACAAAAAGTTGTAAACCCCCGTTTCAAATAAAATCTAATACAATTATATACAAAAAGTTGTAAACCCCCGTTTTGAGTAAACACTAATACAATTATATACAAAAAGTTGTAAACCCCCGTTTTGAGTAAACTTTACTATAACATTATATATAAAGTTGTAAACCTCCATTTTGAGTAAACTCTACTTCAATTATATACAAAAAGTTGTAAACCCCTATTTTGAGTAAACTCTACTACAATTATATCCAAAATTTGTAAACCCCCATTTTGAGTAAACAATAATACAATTATATACAAAAAGTTGTAAACTCCCGTTTTGAGTGAACTCTACTATAATTTTATATACAAAAAGTTGTAAACCCCCATTTTGAGTAAACTCTAATACAATTATATACAAAAAGTTGTAAATCCCCGTTTTGAGTAAACATTAATATAATTATATACAAAAAGTTGTAAACCCCCGTTTTGTGTAAATTCTAATACAATTATATACAAAAAGTTGTAAACCCCCGTTTTGAGTAAACTCAACTATAACATTATATATAAAGTTGTAAACCTCGATTTTGAGTAAACTCTACTTCAAATATATACAAAAAAGTTGTAACCCCCCATTTTGAGTAAACTCTACTACAATTATATCCAAAAAGTTGTAAACCCCCGTTTTGAGTAAACACTAATACAATTATATACAAAAAGTTGTAAACCCCCGTTTTGAGTAAATTCTACTATAACATTATATATAAAGTTGTAAACCTCCATTTTGAGTAAACTCTACTTCAATTATATACAAAAAGTTTTAAACCCCCGTTTTGAGTAAACTCTACTATAAACCTCCATTTTGAGTAAACTCTACTATAATTTTATATACAAAAAGTTGTAAACCCCCGTTTTGAGTAAACTCTACTATAACATTATATACAAAGTTGTAAACCTCCATTTTGAGTAAACTCTACTTCAATTATATACAAAAAGTTGTAAACCCCCGTTTTGAGTAAACTCTACTATAAACCTCCATTTTGAGTAACTCTACTATAATTTTATATACAAAAAGTTGTAAACCCCCGTTTTGAGTAAACACTAATACAATTATATACAAAAAGTAATAAACCCCCGTTTTGAGTAACCACTAACACATTATATCCAAAAAGTTGTAAACCCCCATTTTGAGTAAACTCTACTATAACATTTTATTCAAAGTTGTAAACCTCCATTTTGAGTAAACTCTACTATAATTATATCCAAAAAGTTGTAAACCCCCGTTTTGTGTAAACATCAATACAATTATATACAAAAAGTTGTAAACCCCCGTTTTGTGTAAACATCAATACAATTATATACAAAAAGTTGTAAACCCCCGTTTTGTGTGAACTCTACTATAACATTATACATAAAGTTGTAAACCACCGTTTTGAGTTAACTCTACTACAATTATATACAAAAAGTTGTAAACCCCTATTTTGAGTAAACTCTACTTCAATTATATACAAAAAGTTGTAAACCCCCATTTTGAGTAAACTCTACTATAATTTTATAGACAAAAAGTTGTAAACCCCCATTTTGAGTAAACTCTAGTACAATTATATACAAAAAGTTATAAACCCCCGTTTTGAGTAAACACTAACACATTATATACAAAAAGTTGTAAACCCCCGTTATGAGTAAACTCTACTATAACATTATATACAAAGTTGTAAACCTCCATTTTGAGTAAACTCTACTACAATTATATCCAAAAAGTTGTAAACCCCCGTTTTGTGTAAACATCAATACAATTATATACAAAAAGTTGTAAACCCCTATTTTGTGTGAACTCTACTATAACATTATACACAAAGTTGTAAACCACCGTTTTGAGTTAACTCTACTACAATTATATACAAAAATTTGTAAACCCCTATTTTGAGTAAACTCTAATACAATTATATACAAAAAGTTGTAAACCCTCGTTTTGAGTAAACTCTACAATAATTTTATTTGCAAAAAGTTGTAAACCCTTATTTTGAGTAAACACTAATACAATTATATACAGAAAGTTGTAAACCCCCGTATTGAGAAAACACAAATACAATTTGATAAACCCCTATTTTGAGTAGACTTTACTATAATTATATACAAAATGTTGTAAACCGCCGTATTGAGTAAACTCTATTACGATTATATACAAAATGTTGTAAACCCAAATTTATGAGTAAACTATAATACAATTATAAACAAAAACTTGTAAACCCCCGTTTTGAGTAAACTCTACTATAATTTTATATACAAAAAGTTGTAAACCCCCGTTTTGAGTAAACTCTAAACAATTATATATAAAAAGTTGTAAACCACAGTTTTGAGTAAACTCTACTACAATTATATCCAAAAAGTTGTAATCCCCTGTTTTGAGTAGAGTGTACAATAATTTTATATACAAAAAGTTGCAAACCCCTGTTTTGAGTAAACACTAAACCATTATATATAAAAAGTTGTAAACTCCCATTTTGAGTAAACCAACTATAATTTTACATACAAAAAGTGGTAAACCCCCGTTTTGAGTAAATTCTAATACAATTATATACAAAAAGTTGTAAACCCCCGTGACGATACAGGGTTTCACTCCCTCCACGTGTCATCTATCGGTTGGTCATCACGCTATAAATAACGTCAGTGTATTCATGTCGATGCACAGGCTCGAGGCTAAGGCCATCTCATAAACACCAGGCTACGATGATCGTCGACTACCGAGTAGTGTAAGACGTTCAGTCCGCACCAGCTAGCAATGTAGGACAGTGAGCCCCAGAGTCGATAACCACAGGTCGGTATATCGACATCGAGGACAGAGTCCGCATCAGCTTACTAAGCCCATTAACAGCGATAGCTTGGGCAAGGGTCAAGGCCCATTTAAGGGTAAAGGTGACAATAACATAAGCCGACTTAACCTTAGGGTTTAGGCAAGTGTTGTCATTATAAATACCCCATTCCAGGAACTACGTAAGGCTTGATTCCTGGAATGGAACAGGATACGTAGGCAATCCAAGATACAGTCTTGGACTCAGCCGCAAACATAAAAATCCACCACCTCATTCCTTTTTGGCATTAGGGTTTTGTGTGTTCATCATTAGATTCACATTAGGGCCCGGATTATACAAGGTGACACGATTAGTCATCGTCATTGGCGCTAGAAGGAGGGCCTTCTATTGATTGAATACGCAAGAACACGATGCCTCCCAAGAAAGCTGCATCCAAAACTGCATCCAAAGCGGTTGATCAGGGCTCCCAGATGAACGAGCCGATCGATCCTGATACGCAAGGAGAAGAAGATCCCGCCTTGGATCTTATTCAGCACGATCCTCAGCAGAAACAGGGGGAAAAAGATCCAGCTTTGAACCCTGTCCAGGAGACCCATCAACCAGAAAAGCAAGCCCTTGCTCCAGAATATCGGGTGCTTGCGGATCAGTTGGCAGGGGCAGATTTGGAGGTGATGTCCAGGATAATAGCCGAGGCAGTTACGGCGCGAAGGCAAGCAGACGCCGCCCAGAAAGAAGCTATGGCGGAAGGCGGCCAGAAAGACGTAGTGGACAAGCCTAAACAGACTCCTGGGGACGAAATAAGCGCATCATCTAGCTCAGTGGAAAGGAAGAGACGTGAGATCCACCAAAAACACCAGAGAGGGGATGATGATAGCGCCAGGGAAGAGCTGAACGCAATTTTGGGAAAGAACCAGGTTTCGTTGTGGCTCGAGTCTCCCTTCACGAAGGAGATCGAGAGCTTTCCTAAACCCAAGGGGTTTATGATACCAAAGATAGAACCTTATGATGGCACCACCGACCCGGAGGACCATCTCCACAGGTATCTGTCTCAAATGAGGTTGGATGGGGCACCCGATGCAATGCGCTGTCGGGCATTCGAGACGCTACTCGTAAGCCGAGCAAGAGAATGGTTCACGAAGCTACGACCAGGGTCGATTTCCAGTTTTGCCGTACTCGCTCGAAAATTCCGAGATGCGTTTATAGTCAATAAGAAGTTTCATCTGAGTGCCACGCACCTCATGAATGTGAGGCAGCAAAAAGATGAAACAGTGATGGAATATTTGAAGAGGTTTAATCTCGAGGCCATGCAGGTCAAGGACGCAGATGACCGACTTCTGATCACGTCGTTCGTAGGGGGGCTGCGTAATACTAAGTTATACATGAAGTTGAGCAGAGACGTTCCCCATACCATGGACGAATGTGTCAATGTGGTGCATAGATTCTGTCAAGGGGAAGAGGCAGTGCGGCGGCACACCCAATCCGACTGGATGGACCCCAAGAAAGACACCCGAGGTCCGAACAGGAATCAGTCAAAGAGGCATGATGTCGAAAGCAAGCCATCGGTTTGGGACCGTATCGACACGTCCACCTCAGACAGTGGGGGCAAGAAGGGACCCTCACGTGATAAGGACTTTATCCCGCTCAATCGACCTCGATCCGAGGTGTTGTCGATTATGCTCTCAAAAAACTTGGCAAGGAAACCGCCACCGTTGAAGAAACCTCGAGAAAAGAGGAATGCAAGCAAGTACTGTGATTTTCATGAAGACATAGGTCATACAACAGAGGATTGTATCGACCCGAAAAGAGACATCGACGTCTGCATTCATGAAGGAAAGCTAGACGAAGTCGTTGACAGATCTCGGTATGATGGGCCCAGGGGGCGTGGAGAATTCAAGAGGAAAAACTCCGATCAAGACAGGAACCGAGGTCGAGATGCCCAAAGACGAAGGGATCGATCACCTCCGAGGAATCGATCCCCAGGTCGGGAAGGGAACAACAGAGATAACTTTGGTCGGGACAGATACGAAGAAAATCGACCAGTAAACTATGTCAATACGATCTTTGGTCCAGATGAAAGTGATAAGGATCAGACCAGTGAAGAGCCAGCTAGTAGCTCGAGAGAGCGCAAGCAGCTCAGATTCACGACAGAAGTCGGATACGGCCCTCGAGATGATATCCCCAAGTCGAGGAGTCATAGCGAAGGGTTAGTTATTGAGGCGGTTATTAGTCGAGCCCGTGTATCGAGAGTCTGTATCGATAACGGGAGTGCAGTGAACATCATATATCACTCGGCGTTTCAAGCGATGAAGTTGAAAGAGAAGGATCTAGCCCCCATAGCGTCTCCCCTGTTTGGATTCACAGGGCAAGCAGTCCATCCCATGGGCTCGATAAAGTTACTCACGACAGTTGGGGATGGCGAGAAAGGAAGGACACTTGAATTAAGCTATGTAGTGGTCAAGGCTCCCTCTGCGTACAATGTTATCCTAGGGCGACCTGCGCTCTTCGACTTGCGTGCTATCATATCAACTTTTCATAATAGCATGAAATTTCCTACCAGGAGCGGTTCCCATGAAGTAAAAGGAGACGTTGAAGTTGCTCGGAGTTGTAACTCTGTTGTCATGAATGGGAAGATGGCGGTTCAACAAGTCTTAGTCGAGGAATTGATTCCAGAGGAAGAAGAGGAGAAGAGTTGGGTCTCCAGTGACGCAGTCGAAAACGTCCGACTCTGGGAAGGAGAGGACGATCAGTGTGTGCAAGTCGGAATTTGGATCCCAGAGAAAGAAAAACAGCTATTGGTCGAGCTTTTAATCGAGTTCAGGGACATCTTTGCCTGGAAAGCCACCGACATGCCGGGGCTGTCCACCGACATCGCGGTTCATAAGCTAGAAATTGACCAGGCTAAAAAGCCAGTCAAACAGAAGAAGAGAAATTTTGTGTTGGATCGACTTGAGGCCATCGAGTTGGAAGTCGGCAAGCTACTAGCAGCCAAGATAGTGAAAGAGGTATTCTATCCCGAATGGCTAGCTAACCCAGTATTAGTCAAGAAGCCTAATGGGAGTTGGCGCATGTGTGTGGACTTCACAGATTTAAACAAAGCCTGCCCAAAAGACTCATATCCATTGCCTAAAATCGACAGGTTAGTAGATTCGACCATCGACTTTGAAGTTTTTGGTTTTTTAGATGCATATAAAGGATACCATCAGATTCAAATGGATCCTCGAGACGCAGAGAAAACATCTTTTATTACTGAATTTGGCACCTTCTGCTATGTGACCATGCCATTCGGATTAAAGAATGCTGGGGCAACATACCAGAGGGCAGTCAATAAAATTTTTGCAAGACAAATTGGTAGATGTATGGAAGTTTATGTAGACGACCTGCTTATCAAGAGTCGATCTATGAGACAATACCTGGTTGATGCTCGAAAGGTTTTCGAAGTGTTGAGAGAAACGCAGATGAGATTAAACCCGAAGAAGTGCACTTTTGGAGTCAGGTCGGGTAAGTTCTTGGGCTATATGATTTCGAAGGATGGGATTCGAGCGAACCCGGATAAAATTGATACATTGAAGAACATGCCCGTACCACGAAATATCAAGGAAGTACAAAGGCTCACGGGTCGAATGGCAGCTCTCAACAGATTTCTATCGAGATCAGCACAGCGTGCACTACCATTCTTCAAGATACTCCGAAAGGCCAGTCCTTTTCATTGGGATGATGAATGTCAGACAGCCTTTGAAGAGTTGAAGACTTATTTATCAGAATTACCTACCCTCACTTCTCCTCGAGAAGAGGAAAATTTGTTGGTTTATCTGGCCGTGTGCGAGGAAGCAGTGAGTGCGGTTCTGGTACGAGAAGGGGTACATGGCCAGGTGCCAATATACTTTGTTAGTAAAGCACTACATGGCCCCGAGATCCGGTACTCACCAGCTGAGAAGTTAGCATTATGCCTGGTTCATGCCTCGAGGAAGTTGAGGCCATATTTTCAAGCTCATCCTATTGTGGTTGTTACAGACCAACCACTGAAGCAAATTTTGGCAAAGCCTGATACTTCAGGTCGATTGGCGAAATGGGTAATAGAAATGGCCCAGTACGACATCGAGTTCGTACCTCGAACTACGATCAAAGCACATGCCTTGGCGGATTTTTTGGCTGAAGGGATCTCCGTCCAACTCGATCAGGAAAAACAAAGTCCAGAGGAAAAATGGACTCTCCAAGTCGATGGAGCATCAAGTAAGGAGGGGGCAGGAGCAGGACTCCTTCTGGTAAGCCCGAAAGGCGAAGAATTCCCAAACGCCCTTCGATTCGACTTTAAGGTAACGAACAACGAGGCCGAGTATGAGGCCATGATTACTGGTTTAAAGCTCGCGTTGAAGCTGGGTGTCGAAGATCTGACGGTTTACAGTGACTCGCAGTTAGTGGTCAATCATGTGAAGGGAGAGTATGAGGCTAAGGAAGAAACCATGAAGAATTACTTAGCAGTTGTCCAAAGCCTCATATCAAAATTCAAAACAATTCAATTCGAGCAAGTCCCCCGAAGTCAGAACAAGAGAGCCGATGCGCTCTCCAAGTTGGCATCAAACTTCATGTCAAGCAAGAAGGTTCTGGTCGAATTACTGACCGATAGGAGTTACATCGAGACGGAGGCCCAGCCGATTACTCAGCAGGCCACGTGGATGGACTCGATCGCTCTATACCTTAAGGACGGAATATTACCATCTGATAAGGTGCAATCAAGAAAAGTTCGACTCCAGTCCACTCGATATGCGTTCTTCGACGACATCCTTTATCGAAAATCTTTTGTAAGTCCATGGTTGAGATGTGTCTCTGAAACTGAAGGCGAATATCTCTTGGAAGAAATTCACAGGGGAGCATGTGGAAATCACTGCGGGGCTAGAATGTTAGCTCGAAAATGCAAGTTAGCTGGGTATTTTTGGCCATCGATGCAGCGAGATGCGAATAATCTTGTCCAGAAATGCAACGCTTGTCAGATCCATGATAATATCTCTCATCAACAAGCACAAGATATGAACATCATCTCGTCAGCATGGCCGTTTGATCAGTGGGGGGTCGATATTATCGGACCTTTGCCCCGAGCTCCAGGAAATCTCAGATTCGTGGTCGTCGCGGTGGACTACTTCACAAAATGGGTAGAAGCTAAGGCTTTGCCCGACATCCGAGCTGCAACCATTAAAAAGTTCTTGTGGGTCGACATTCTATGTAGGTACGGAATTCCAAAGGCTTTGATCTCGGATAACGGTACCCAGTTTGAAGATCGAAAAGTTAGAGAATGGTGCAGCGAGTACCAAATCGACCAGCGATTCACCTCAGTGGCTCACCCCCAGGCAAACGGTCAAGTCGAACAGACTAACCGACAGATCAAGCTGGGGTTAAAGAAGAGGCTAGAGGCAGAAGGTTGAGATTGGGCAATTCAACTTCCGAGCATCCTATGGTCATACAGGACAGCTCCTAATTCATCGACAGGGGAAACTCCTTTCTCTTTGGTGTATGGGTGTGAAGCGGTGATTCCCGCCGAGATCGGAGTCCCCTCTCCTCGAGTTCTGGCCTTCAATGTTGAGACAAACGATCCCGAACTCCGACAGGAAAGGGACAATGTCGAGGAACGAAGGGAGATAGCCTCAGCCAGGATGGAAAGGTACAAGCAGAAGATCTCTCAGTATTACAACTCGAGGGTAAGACACAGATACTTCAAGGTTGGCGATCTGGTTTTAAGGAAAAATGAAGCAAGTCGACAGGAAGCAGTCGGAAAGTTGACCCCGAATTGGGAAGGCCCATATCAGATTCTGAAGGTTCACCCCAAAGGGTCTTATCAACTTGGACGAGCGGATGGAACCACAGTTCCTCGACATTGGCACGCCAACAATCTAAGGAAGTATTATGTTTGAGATAAGCTTTACTTTGATGAACTTATTTACTTTTCACTTATGAATCTTGTAATAAGTCCATGAGACAATTTTATGAGTATTCTAATAAATTTGTATCTTTTCGAGATGCTTTCTGTGTTTGTTAGGATTTATAGCCAAAACGATACAAGTCCAATGTGACAGAAAAGTTAAAGGCAAAACAATCGAAAACGAGTAGAGAAATCCGCAGGTCGGACATCTCGATAAAGCCAAAGCAAAGTTAGCCTAATAGGCGACGAATGCAAAGGCATAGAGACGGTTCGCAGGGTCGGGCCAAAGGTCCAAGCTAAGAGCCGAACGAGCCCAAGAGGCAAACAAGGCTAAAGCAAAGGACGGTTCGCATAGTCGGGCCACATGTCCCAGTCGAAAGCCGAATAAGCCCGAGGGGCGAAAAAGGCCTGGACAAAGGACGGTTCGCATAGTCGGGCCACCTGTCCCAGTCGATGGTCGAAAGAGCCTAAGCGGCAAAAAAGACTAAAACCAGGGGCAGTTCACATTAAAATGCTCAGCCTAAGGTCAAATAAGCCTAAGGGGCGAAAGACTAAGGCAAGCAAGTCGATCTCAAGTGCAATAAGAACCAAAGGTTCATAATACACTTGGGGGGCAACACAATATCAACAACAAGTACAACAAATAAAGCGAGTAGCGAGTATCGAGAAGACATCAAGAAGACGAGCAAAGCAATAAGATAAGTAAGATAAGAAAAAGATGGCAAAATCAAATCAAAATTCAGAGCAAAGTTGTCACAAGGCAAGGCCAGGTCGAAAAGACCAGCCAAAGTTAAAATAAGTGTTGTTACAAATCAGAAGTTCAAATATCAAAAGAAGAATTAAAAAGACAACGATCAGGGATCAGCTTCGGGGGTCGGCTCAGAATTAGCAGAGGTCGGATCGATAGCGGTTGGGTCAGCAGCAAGGGCAGAGCTAGAGGCACCATATTTGATGGCCAAAGACTCTCCTTGCTGAAACTCTTCGAAGTATCGATCGTAAATCTTCTCCGAATCAGGGTTATAAAACATAGGCGTCTCGAGGGATGATACGTCGAATCCTGATACGACGGCCTTCACTTGATCGACAGCCAGTGTGTATCCGCCCATCATTGAGGCACGCATGATCACTTCCAGGTCGTCTTCAAGGTTGCTCGACTTACGATACTCCATGATCGCATCGGTCGAAACAGTCTCGAGATGCGTGCGCGCTTGGTCCAATTCAACTTGAAGCGCATCTCGGTCCTGTCGAGCTTTCACCACGTCCTCCAGGGAAGCCTTGTACCATGCCTGAACCTTCTCGAATTCATGGGTCACCTTGAGTAGCTCCCTATCCTGATCTTGTCTCTCAGCCCGCAGTCGAGTCAGCTCCTTCTCGGCAGTTATCAGATTTGCCTCAGCCGCCGCCAGTTTATCTTGCAATTTTTGGCACTCGGCGACCGACTCATGCTTCAACGAATTATATTGTTTTTCAACAGCAGAGAGGGCAGCACTCTTTGCGACGTTATCTTGGAGTAGCCTGCCATTCTCCTTCTTGATTTCGTCCGCTGACTCTCCAGTCTTGGCTAGCCGTCGGGCAGCCTCCCGACCAACGAGGGTGTTCTACAAAACATAAAAAGTATATCAAAAAATGGACAAGGCATAGGCCTCGAGAAAAGCTAATATAAAAAGAAGAATCGACTTACGAGGCGATTCAACTTCCGAAGCACATGAGACAGGTCCTTGTCATCTACACCAGCGTAGTCGTCGAAGACCCAGTCCACACCGATCCCTGACTCGGTAGAGGTCTCAGCAACCTTCTTCCTTTTCGCCTCTCGGAGCTGCTCCTTCACCACCTCGGCAACGGTTGGCCTTTTCTTTGTCCGCGTCGCATGCTCCTCGACGTTAATCTCGACATTCGAGGTCAAATCGACAAGCTCCTCCTCGTCTTCATCTCGAAGAGAACCAAATCGAACAGTAAAGCTACCAGCGGTCGGAGGTAGCTCGGTCGATCTAGCCGCGGCAGACGGTTCGATGGCAGCAGGGTTTGTTTCAGGTTGAAGAGCACCCCCCTCTCGAGAAGAAAAAGGCACCCCGGTCTCAGCCACTGGCAAATCGGGAGTGGCCTGACCCTCGAGATGTGGAGCAGCTGTGACCGTCGACTCAGGGATACGCTTGGGGTTGGTAACCTTGGAGAACTTGCCCACTGCAAAATGAGAAGAGAACTGTAATATCCCGAAATTTTGACTTCCTAATTAATTAGTATGAGATTAAATTATTTTGGAAATTATGTGATTTTTTAATTAAATGGAAGGATTAGTTAATAATTAAAAAGGATTTTAATTATTTTGTGCAATTAAAAGGGCAATTTTCCTTCCTTATTTCTCCAAAAAAAAGTGAAACCCTAAGACCCCCACCCCTTGCCGCCGACTTTTGTAAGGAATAAGGAGAGAAGATTTCTCCTTGGTGTTGAGGATTTTCGCAGTCGTCGTTGTTGGTAAGCTTCATCTTTCCTACAATTCGAGTATGACGATCGGCCGGCCAAGGCCATGGCCGATCCACTTATGCGTATGGAGGGGAGTGGTTTCGAAATTTAGGGGCTTTTGATTCATTAGATTTGTGTTGTGATTTTTCCTTCCTTCTATCCATAGATATAAATTCGGGCTTCGTGGAAGAGCGATTCTAACTCGTTAGCAAGGCTTTCAAGAAACGCAGCACAACTGGTAAGAATATCTCTATAGTTGTGTCTTCGTTTGGATTGAAAAGGGGAGTTTTAAGTGACTCGTAGGGTGGTGTATGGTTCGGGGATGTTTGGTGTTGTTGTTCAGAGGTTATTGTATGTAATCTGGGGCTGTTCTAATGTGTTTTGGGGCATAATGCTGTCATGTTTCTGTAGTATAGTGCTGTCAATGTTTTATTGAAGGCGTTACGTTCGTTTGTGGAGTTTTGGGGATGTTAAACATCCAATTTGGTGTGTTGTTGCTTTGGTTTAAAGCCTATGATGTTATGGTACTGTTAGGAAAGGAATTATGTGTTTGCTGTGCTGTTTTGTTGGTTTTGTGTTGAAGGATCGAGGTGAAATCGTGTTGAAGATTTTAGGGTTTTAGTTGAAACCCAGGTTGGACGGGCGTCTGCCTTGAGTGGACGGGCGTCCAGCTTTGGTTTTAGTTCAGACGGACGTCCGGGTTACCTGGACGGGCGTCTGAAGGGTGATTTTTGATTCAGGATGTAACAGTTTTTAGTGGACGGGCGTCCAAGCATCATGGACGGGCGTCCAGGTGTAAAAACCGGATTCAGGATGTAACAGGTCCTTTTGGACGCACGTCCGAGTTTTTGGACGAGCGTTCGGTTATCCAAACGGGCGTCCAACCCTTTTAAACGGGCGTCCGGCTTAAGTGTCCTTATTTCCGTGTTGGTTATTGTTAAATCTTATTAACATGCTTTGTGAGTTGGGTTTTGATGGTGTTGTCATTGTGGAACCTGATTTTTGAGGCATTGAAGGTTCGTAGACCCGTAGTGGTTGGGCCCGGATAGGGTAGCTACCGAAGCCGGGTATCCGGGAGTGGAATTGCCTTACGACTTTAATGACCTTCCGTATTTGGGGAGTTGCAGACAGATGTAATGTTGGGCCGGATAGGGTATCTCCGAATCCGATAACCCGGGAGAGGAAATCCTTGCACCCCAGTACGTGTGGACCATTTTAATAATGGTACCATTGGATGACCCTTAGGAATGTGCACATTCGGGACCTTTAGGTATAGATGGATTGTGGTTTCATATCTTCTGTGGAATGGTCGTATCGGTTATCGGTTGGTCGTATTTGTTATGTGATGGTTGAGGCCTGTGGAGAAGTTTCCTTAATTGCTGTTAACTTTCGTTCTACGTATATTAGATTTATTCTTACTCAACTTTATCGTTGACGGTTTTACTTTTGTTTAACCCTGCTATGATCCATTTATGGGGAGCAGATTCTTAGCAGGTATGTCTTTGGATGATTGCTTGTTGCTGGGATGGTGCGGGAATTTGAGAGCCACGTAGTCACAGTCACACGTTTTTCATTTTGTTGGATGTTAAATATTTAAGATTTGTAATTACGTTCCGCGTATTTTTCATTTTCTTCGGAATATTGTACGCACTTTAACATTTTTAATAATGAATGGTGGATGTTATTTTTCTGTTGTGGGATGTTGGATATTACCGCCACGACTGTGTGTCGTGATGAGTGGCACTACGGTGACCAATGCCGGCGGCCGACGGGATTGGAAACCGGGGTGTTACAAAGTGGTATCAGAGACGTTCGACTCCAGGACCACCACCTAAAATGAACCTTAAGAATAAATTCACCAAAATGAGCACAGTGAGGATGTGTGGGGTAGGTATTGAGCTCTATGTAGGGAAGGTACGGTGAATTCTGATGTATGTGGAAACGTGGCTGCATGTTGCAATTTATTTTGGACAGTAAGTGTTAGTATATGTGAAATATTCTGTGGCATGATATAGGCGATAACTGAATATATGATTGTTTACTTTTGTAGTTTTAGCTATGCCTCCTAGGAATGGAAACGAGAGAGATCAGCTGATTGATCAGTTGGTCAAGATGAATCAAGATCTGATTCAAGCGGTTAACAAGTTGACGGAAGACCGTTCTCAGGGGTCATCCACCGGCATGACCAGGGCTGTGAGCCAACAAAGGCCTAGTCAGTACGACGGTAAGGGAGACCCTAAGGGTCTTGAGCGGTGGATTAGAGAGTTCGAGAAGATCTTCGCCACTCTGGGTTGTCCCGAGGAACTGAAAGTCGACCAAGCTGCTTTCTACTTGGTTGACAGAGCTGATTTGTGGTGGGGTGCCAACAAGGATAGGTTGGCTCAGACTGAAAACGAGCAAGGGGAGTCAGTGGTGGTACCACTGAACTGGACTGAGTTTAAACAAGAGTTACGGCGTGAATTCTTCCCTGAATCAAAAAGGAAAGAGTTGCGAGTGGAGTTCGACAATCTCCGACAGGGGGATATGACGGTCCAAGAATATTACGAAAAGTTTGTTGATTTGGCGGTCTATGCATCCGAGCTGGTGCCGACTGAAGAGGCTAAGATGGTGAAGTTCGAACAGTATTTAGATTTGGCGATCCGAGATCGTATGGGGGCAAGTAGGGGCTTCACGAGCTTGAAGGAGATGTGCGAGGTAGCATGCAATATTGAGAGGATTCGAAAGGAAGTTAAGGCAGCATATGCTACCAATAATAAGAGGAAGAGTGTCTCTGAGGACAATCAAGGGCAGCAGAAGCGGAGTAATTTTGGAAATCACCCAGTGCGACAATCTTTCTCGGGAAGTTCTCAGTTTAATAGGGGCAGTGGGGGTCAATCAACGAGGAGCAACTCTCAGGGGTCTAGTCGGCCACGAAGTTATCACTGCAAGAGGTGTCAGAGAAATCACCCAGGTACAGATTGTTCAGGTGCACAGGTCCAGTGTCACGGCTGCGGAAAGTTCGGACACAGACAGTTTGAGTGTTTTACGGCTCCAACACCTGCCAGGGCAGCATCGGATGCAGGGAGCAACATGGTCGGGACTCCAAGAGGTAACACAGGGAATGGTAATAGGAATAACCAGCAGCAGAGTGGTACTCCTGCTCAGAGCCGACAAGGGGGTACACCTACGACCACTGGTGGGGATAGAAACCGACCATCCGGGTCGGCCAGCACAGTTCAGGGAGTTGGAGGGAAACAGACCGGGAAACTATTTGCTGTGGGCAGAGAGGAGGCTGAGCAGAGCAACCACGTAGTGACGGGTAATTTTCTAGTTAACTCACTTTTATCTTATGTGCTTTTCGATTCGGGTGCATCGTGTTCCTTCGTAGCAAGTTCGTATGTTTCGAAGTTGGGTCTAGCTAATTTTGAGGTGATTGACTGTGAATTCATGCAACCGTCAGGAGAGCTAGTACCGTGTTCTAAGTTACATAGAGATGTACCGTTAGTAATTATGGGAGTCAACTTGTCGGTTGACTTGATCGAGTTCCTCTTGAGAATTTCGACGTCATTTTGGGTATGGATTGGCTGAACCGACATAAAGCCAAAATCGATTGTGAGCAGAAGAAGGTGACTTTAAGAGGCCCTAAAGGGGTGCGAGTCTCCCACAAGGGATTTGTGGATAAACCCAGGGTGAAAATTATTTCGGTAGTGACCTTGAAATCCTTCATAAAGAAAGGGTACCCGTTATTTATGTGTCATGTACATGATGTAAGTACTGGGGATCCTAAACTAACGGACATTGATGTAGTTCGTGAGTTTGAGGACGTATTTCCGGATGAGATACCGAGTATGCCTCCCCAGAGAGAGGTAGAGTTTGCGATAGAGTTGGTGCCCGGGACCGGACCAATATCGAAAGCACCCTACCGTATGGCGCCTAAGGAACTAGCAGAGTTGAAAATACAATTGGAAGAACTTCTCGGTAAGGGGTACATCCGACCGAGTGTGTCCCCGTGGGGAGCACCGGTACTATTTGTGAAGAAGAAGGATGGTAGTATGCGGCTGTGTATTGATTACCGGGAACCGAACAACGTCACGGTGAAGAACAAGTATCCATTACCGAGGATCGATGACTTGTTCGATCAACTACGGGGGGCGGTATTTTCTCGAAGATTGATTTGCGATCGGGGTACCACCATCTCGGGGTAGCAGATGCGGATATTCCAAAGACCGCATTTCGCACCAGGTACGGACACTACGAATTTACGGTTATGCCTTTCGGATTGACCAACGCACCAGCAGTTTTCATGGATTTGATGAACCGGGTATTCAGGCCCTATTTGGACCGGTTTGTAGTAGTGTTTATTGACGACATCCCGGTCTACTCTAAGACTAAGGAAGAACATGCCGAACATCCGAGGCTCGTGCTGCAGATTCTACGAGAAAAACAATTGTACGCGAAACTATCCAAATGTGAATTCTGGTTGGAACGAGTGGCATTCTTGGGGCATGTTGTTTCGAAAGACGGTGTATCCGTTGACCCGAGCAAAATAGAGGCAGTGGCGAAATGGCCAACCCCTAAGAATGTTGCGTAAATTGAAGCTTCTTGGGTTTGGCGGGATATTACCGAAGGTTTGTAAAAGACTTCTCCAAGATTGCTAGGCCGATGACCGCTTTGATGAAGAAAGAAAACCGGTTTAAGTGGGATGAAAAATGTGAGGAGGCGTTCCAACTGCTTAAGGTACGGTTGACTACAGCTCCTATCTTAGCATTACCCGAGGGTAATGAGGACATTGAGGTTTATACGGACGCGTCAAAGAATGGCCTGGGGTGCGTACTGATGCAACGGAGGCGAGTGATTGCGTATGCATCGAGACAACTCAAACCGTATGAGAGTAACTATCCAACTCATGACTTGGAGTTGGCAGCGGTGGTCTTCGCATTAAAGATTTGGCGGCACTATCTGTATGGGATAACCTTTAAGGTGTTTTCAGATCACAAGAGTCTGAAGTACATATTTACACAGAAGGAGCTCAATATGCGTCAGAGGCGTTGGTTGGAGTTGATTAAAGATTACGACATGGAAATTCAATACCACGAAGGGAAGGCCAATGTAGTGGCGGATGCTTTGAGTCGGAAGTCGATTCATTCCTTGTGTGAGAAAGTCGCGCAGATGAGGTTGCGAGAAGAGTTAGACCGTATGGATATATGTGTCATCCAGAAAGGTGGAGATAAGAGGGACTTCGTCTTGCAACCCGAATTGTATGATGAAATCCGGGTGAGACAAGCGGGTGATAAGGTAATCGAGGCAAAGAGGGCTAAGATTGGTACAGATGCAGCAGTTGATTTTACTTTACACGAGGATGGTGGCGTTCGGTTCAAGGGTCGGTGGTGTGTACCAGCCGACGAGGAACTCAAGAGGCGGATCTTGAGTGAAGCTCATAGTACGCCTTATTCTGTTCATCCGGGAGGAGACAAACCGTATAAAGATCTCAAGAAAACCTTTTGGTGGCCCAATATGAAACGCGAAGTAGCAGAGTTTGTGTCGAAGTGCTTGACTTGTCGGAAGGTAAAGATCGAACATCGACGGCCGCAGGGTATGCTTCAGCCGTTGGAAGTGCCGGTTTGGAAGTGGGATTCCATCTCCATGGATTTTGTATGCGGATTACCGAGGAGCCCTAAAGGGAATAATATGATTTGGGTCGTTGTGGATAGACTGACTAAAGCGGCGCACTTCATTCCGATGAAAGACACTTGGAGTAAGACGGAGTTGGCTATGGCATACCGGAGAAATATTGTGAGACTACATGGTATACCCAACAGCATTGTGTCAGATAGAGATGCGAGATTTATATCTCGGTTTTGGCAAGAACTACAGGCAGCCTTGGGGACGGAACTGCGAATGAGTACAGCTTTTCACCCTGCTACCGATGGTCAGACGGAGAGGACCATACAAACGTTGGAAGACATGCTGAGGGCATGTGTATTAGAATTCCAAGGCTCTTGGGAGGAAAAGCTCGATCTTATCGAATTTTCATACAACAACAGCTACCATGCCAGCATTAAGATGGCACCTTTTGAGGCACTTTATGGTAGGAAGTGCAAGAGTCCGGTTTGTTGGGACGATTCGTCCGAGGCGGTGATTTTGGGACCACAGATGATCGAAGATACGGTCAAGCAGGTACAGACAATCCGAGAAAAGATGAGGGCTGCCCAAGATAGACAGAAAAGTTATGCAGACTTACGCCGCCGGGATATTGAGTTCGCCGTGGGCGATAAGGTACTACTACGAGTATCACCAACCAAAGGAGTGATGCGTTTTGGCAAGAAAGGGAAGTTGAGTCCCAAGTACGTGGGGCCTTATGAGATCTTGGACCGCGTGGGTGAAGTAGCATATCGACTAGCCTTGCCACCGGCGTTGGATAAGGTGCATAACGTGTTCCATGTATCTCAATTGCGCAAGTACGTGAGTGATCCTTCTCACGTGATTGAACCGGAGGTAGTTGAGCTAGATCGGTCCTTGACTTACGAGGAGGTACCGGTGCGGATATTAGATACTAAGGTACGGAAAACAAGGGGACGTGAGGTTAGCATCGTCAAGGTCTTATGGTTCAACCATGCCACCGAGGAGGCGACATGGGAGGCTGAGGGTGCTATCCGACAGAAGTACCCGCATTTGTTCTCTTAAGGTAAGTCAATTTTCAATCCTTGTACGTAGAATCCTTTTCTTACCTTCGGGGACGAAGGCTGTTCTTAAGGGGGTGGAACAACGTCCGGTACGAACCCGAACTTCGAGGACGAAGTTTTGTCTTAAGGGGGGGAGGATGTAATATCCCGAAATTTTGACTTCCTAATTAATTAGTATGAGATTAAATTATTTTGGAAATTATGTGATTTTTTAATTAAATGGAAGGATTAGTTAATAATTAAAAAGGATTTTAATTATTTTGTGCAATTAAAAGGGCAATTTTCCTTCCTTATTTCTCCAAAAAAAAAAAAAAAAGTGAAACCCTAAGACCCCCACCCCTTGCCGCCGACTTTTGTAAGGAATAAGGAGAGAAGATTTCTCCTTGGTGTTGAGGATTTTCGCAGTCGTCGTTGTTGGTAAGCTTCATCTTTCCTACAATTCGAGTATGACGATCGGCCGGCCAAGGCCATGGCCGATCCACTTATGCGTATGGAGGGGAGTGGTTTCGAAATTTAGGGGCTTTTGATTCATTAGATTTGTGTTGTGATTTTTCCTTCCTTCTATCCATAGATATAAATTCGGGCTTCGTGGAAGAGCGATTCTAACTCGTTAGCAAGGCTTTCAAGGAACGCAGCACAACTGGTAAGAATATCTCTATAGTTGTGTCTTCGTTTGGATTGAAAAGGGGAGTTTTAAGTGACTCGTAGGGTGGTGTATGGTTCGGGGATGTTTGGTGTTGTTGTTCAGAGGTTATTGTATGTAATCTGGGGCTGTTCTAATGTGTTTTGGGGCATAATGCTGTCATGTTTCTGTAGTATAGTGCTGTCAATGTTTTATTGAAGGCGTTACGTTCGTTTGTGGAGTTTTGGGGATGTTAAACATCCAATTTGGTGTGTTGTTGCTTTGGTTTAAAGCCTACGATGTTATGGTACTGTTAGGAAAGGAATTATGTGTTTGCTGTGCTGTTTTGCTGGTTTTGTGTTGAAGGATCGAGGTGAAATCGTGTTGAAGATTTTAGGGTTTTAGTTGAAACCCAGGTTGGACGGGCGTCTGCCTTGAGTGGACGGGCGTCCAGCTTTGGTTTTAGTTCAGACGGACGTCCGGGTTACCTGGACGGGCGTCTGAAGGGTGATTTTTGATTCAGGATGTAACAGTTTTTAGTGGACGGGCGTCCAAGCATCATGGACGGGCGTCCAGGTGTAAAAACTGGATTCAGGATGTAGCAGTCCTTTTGGACGACGTCCGAGTTTTTGGACGGCGTTCGGTTATCCAAACGGGCGTCCAACCCTTTTAAACGGGCGTCCAGCTTAAGTGTCCTTATTTCTGTGTTGGTTATTGTTAAATCTTATTAACATGCTTTGTGAGTTGGGTTTTGATGGTGTTGTCATTGTGGAACCTGATTTTTGAGGCATTGAAGGTTCGTAGACCCGTAGTGGTTAGGCCCGGATAGGGTAGCTACCGAAGCCGGGTATCCGGGAGTGGAATTGCCTTACGACTTTAATGACCTTCCGTATTTGGGGAGTTGCAGACAGATGTAATGTTGGGCCGGATAGGGTATCTCCGAATCCGATAACCCGGGAGAGGAAATCCTTGCACCCCAGTACGTGTGGACCATTTTAATAATGGTACCATTGGATGACCCTTAGGAATGTGCACATTCGGGACCTTTAGGTATAGATGGATTGTGGTTTCATATCTTCTGTGGAATGGTCGTATCAGTTATCGGTTGGTCGTATTTGTTATGTGATGGTTGAGGCCTGTGGAGAAGTTTCCTTAATTGCTGTTAACTTTCGTTCTACGTATATTAGATTTATTCTTACTCAACTTTATCGTTGACGGTTTTACTTTTGTTTAACCCTGCTATGATCCATTTATGGGGAGCAGATTCTTAGCAGGTATGTCTTTGGATGATTGCTTGTTGCTGGGATGGTGCGGGAATTTGAGAGCCACGTAGTCACAGTCACACGTTTTTCATTTTGTTGGATGTTAAATATTTAAGATTTGTAATTACGTTCCGCGTATTTTTCATTTTCTTCGGAATATTGTACGCACTTTAACATTTTTTAATAATGAATGGTGGATGTTATTTTTCTGTTGTGGGATGTTGGATATTACTGCCACGACTGTGTGTCGTGATGAGTGGCACTACGGTGACCAATGCCGGCGGCCGACGGGATTGGAAACCGGGGTGTTACAAGAACAAGTTAGTTCTAACCGACAAACAACAAGTTATCAACTCAACAAATAATAAGCATGTAAAAACAAGCAAATAAGGAATATCCTATGATTCTCGTGATCAGGGACGCAGAGGCCCACGTATGGCATCGGCCCAGCTCCCTCCAAGTGGGCCAAGTGATACAAGAGACTCAGGTCTCGAGTACACACCTCGAAGTTGTGTCCACTCAGGAGTCGAGCCTCGTGAGGAGCCGGTTCCATTCCAAGTTTGTCTTGTTTCCCCTCTCTCGACCTCCACTGACCGATGTAGGGGTTATCTAGGCCGTGACGGAGAAAGAAAAATCGAGGCTTCCACTCCCCGTGGGAAGAAGGCCCCCTCGTTATAAACTCATGGCGATTTGCTCTCCTCTGGAAGGAATACCATAACTTATCAGGCGTGGCAGCAATCTTGTAGTAGTATCGAAACACGGGCACCGAAAAATAGACTTGAGCCACTCGACATGCTATGAGGAACCCCATTAGAGTTCTGACGCCATTCGGGGCAAGTTGGGAAACGCTAATCTCATAGTAGTGCAGAATCGCGAGGATGGCCGGGCAGAGTGGAAACCTTAATCCGCTCGCGAGCTGATTCTTGTAGACAGCACAAAATCCTTCCGGGGGCTCATCGGCAAACATGTGATTACCAGAAGGGAGTCGAGATTCGAACGGAGGACTAACAATATTATACTTCCTGCAGATTTCAACAATGTCCTCTGGAGAGAGTGTACTGAGACATCCTTTTGCTCCCTTTCCATCCATCCTAGTTACTAGTTTTTTAGGCTGGTTAGGGACAGGAGGAGGGGAAGCAGCAGGTTCACCGGAATCTCCCCGGAGAGGAAGATCGGAAATAACAGGTGCCGGAGATTGGCTATGAACGGGCGTTTCACTACCCCTATCTGATTCAGTTGCGCTACTACTACTAGACATGAACAAAATCACAGAAAAGATGAATGCTAAGGAAAAGAAGGAGTCTTACTTGGTGTTTTGGATTTTGGAGATGGCGATAAGAAATAGCAAGCAAGTTTGCAGCGGCGTCTATCCTCTCTCCTTTTATATGCTAGTGAAGAAGTTACAAATGATTTGAGGAGACGTGGGTAATGGGGGTTATAACCCCTGGAAATCGCGGCAATCAAGGCAGTGACGCGTCTTTTGTGGGATTCGAAACGTTTCATATGCTAGATACCGCTCCACGTGGCTATAAGGCAGTTAGGGTTGTGAAAAGGCGGGTTTTCTCCCGCCCAAAGAAAAACCCAACTCGATGACGATTCAAGTGACAGACTCGACCTCGGACAAAGGAAGTTGCCTCTCTCAAGTCTGGGGGGCTTATGACGATACAGGGTTTCACTCCGTCCACGTGTCATCTATCGGTTGGTCATCACGCTATAAATAACGTCAGTGTATTCATGTCGATGCCCAGGCTCGAGGCCAAGGCCATCTCATAAACGCCATGCTACGATGATCGACTATCGACTACCGAGCAGTGTAGGACGTTCAGTCCGCACCAGCTAGCAATGTAGGACAGTGAGCCCCAGAGTCGATAACCACAGGTCGGTATATCGACATCGAGGACAGATTCCGCATCAGCTTACTAAGCCCATTAACAGCGATAGCTTGGGCAAGGGTCAAGGCCCATTTAAGGGTAAAGGTGACAATAACATAAGCCGAATTAACCTTAGGGTTTAGGCAAGTATTGTCATTATAAATACCCCATTCCAGGAACTACGTAAGGCTTGATTCCTGGAATGCAACAGGATACGTAGGCAATCCAAGATACAGTCTTGGACTCAGCCGCAAACATAAAAATCCACCACCTCATTACTTTTTGGCATTAGGGTTTTGTGTGTTCATCATTAGATTCACATTAGGGCCCGGATTATTCAAGGTGACACGATTAGTCATCGTCACCCGGTTTTAAATAAAATCTAATACAATTATATACAAAAAGTTGTAAACCCACGTTTTAAGTAAACACTAATACAATTATATACAAAAAGTTGTAAACCCCCATTTTGAGTAAACTCTACTATAACATTATATATAAAGTTGTAAACCTCCATTTTGAGTAAACTCTACTTCAATTATATACAAAAAGTTGTAAACCCCCGTTTTGAGTAACTCTACTACAATTATATCCAAAAGGTTGTAAACCCCCGTTTTGAGTAAACAATAATACAATTATATACAAAAAGTTGTAAACCCCCGTTTTGAGTGAACTATACTATAATTTTATATACAAAAAGTTGTAAACCCCCATTTTGAGTAAACACTAATGCAATTATATACAAAAAGTTACAAACACCCGTTTTGAGTAAACTCAACTATAATTTTATAGACAAAAATAAACCCCGTTTTGAGGAAATTCTACTACAATCATATTCAAAAAGTTGTAAACCCCTGTTTTGAGTAAACTCTACTATAATTTTATATACAAAAAGTTGTAAACCCCCATTTTGAGTAAACACTAATACAATTATATACAAAAGGTTATAAAAACCCCCGTTTTGAGTAAACACTGACACATTATATACAAAAAGTTGTAAACCCCCGTTTTGAGTAAACTCTACTATAACATTATACACAAAGTTGTAAACCTCCATTTTGACAATTATATCCAAAAAGTTGTGAACCCCTGTTTTGTGTAAACATTAATACAATTATATACAAAAAGTTGTAAACCCCCGTTTTGTGAAAACTCTACTATTACATTATATACAAAGTTGTAAACCCCCTTTTTGAGTTAACTCTACTACAATTATATACAAAAAGTTGTAAACCCCCATTTTGTGTAAACTCTACTATTACATTATATACAAAGTTGTAAACCACCGTTTTGAGTTAACTTTACTACAATTATATACAAAAAGTTGTAAACACCCATTTTGATTAGAATACAATTATATACAAAAAGTTGTAAACCCCCATTTTGAGTAAACTCTACTATAATTATATACAAAAAGTTGTAAACCCCTATTTTGAGTAAACACTAATACAATTATATACAGAAAGTTGTAAACCCCTATTTTGAGAAAACACTAATACAATTTTATATACCCCTATTTTAAATAAACTTTACTACAATTATATACAAAATGTTGTAAACCCCCGTATTGAGTAACTCTATTACGATTATATACAAAATGTTGTAAACCCCCATTTTTGAGTAAACTCTAATACAATTATAAACAAAAAGTTGTAAACCCCCGTTTTGAGTAAACTCTACTATAATTTTATATACAAAAAGTTGTAAACCCCCTTTTTGAGTAAACTTTACTATAACATTATATATAAAGTTGTAAACCTCCATTTTGAGTAAACTCTACTTCAATTATATACAAAAAGTTGTAAACCCCCGTTTTGAGTAAACTCTACTACAATTTTATCCAAAAAGTTGTAAACCCCCGTTTTGAGTAAACAATAATACAATTATATACAAAAAGTTGTAAACCCCCGTTTTGAGTGAACTCTACGATAATTTTATATACAAATATTTGTAAACCCCCATTTTGAGTAAACACTAATACAATTATATACAAAAAGTTACAAACACCCGTTTTGAGTAAACTCTACTATAATTTTATAGACAAAAGTTGTAAACCCCGTTTTGAGGAAATTCTACTACAATCATATTCAAAAAGTTGTAAACCCCCGTTTTGAGTAAACTCTACTATAATTTTATATACAAAAAGTTGTAAACCCCCGTTTTGAGTAAACACTAATACAATTATATACAAAAAGTTATAAACCCCCGTTTTGAGTAAACACTAACACATTATATACAAAAAGTTGTAAACCCCCGTTTTGAGTAAACTCTACTATAACATTATATACAAAGTTGAAAACCTCCATTTTGAGTAAACTCTACTACAATTATATCCAAAAAGTTGTAAACCCCCGTTTTGTGTAAACATTAATACAATTATATACCAAAAGTTGTAAAACTCCGTTTTGTGTAAACTCTACTATATCATTATATACAAAGTTGTAAACCACCGTTTTGAGTTAACTCTACTACAATTATATACAAAAAGTTGTAAACCCCCATTTTGAGTAAACTCTAATACAATTATATACAAAAAGTTGTAAACCCCCGTTTTGAGTAAACTCTACTATAATTTTATACACAAAAAGTTGTAAACCCCTATTTCGAATAAACACTAATACAATTATATACAGAAAGTTGTAAACCCCCGTTTTGGGAAAACACTAATACAATTTTATAAACCCGTATTTTCAGTAAACTATTACTATAATTATATACAAAATGTTGTAAACCCCCGTATTGAGTAAACGCTATTACGATTATATACAAAATATTGTAAACCCCCATTTTTGAATAAACTCTAATACAATTATAAACAAAAAGTGTTAAACCCCCGTTTTGAGTAAACTCTACTATAATTTTATATACAAAAAGTTGTAAACCCCCATTTTGAGTAACCTCTAAACAATTATATATAAAAAGTTGTAAACCACCGTTTTGAGTAAACTCTACTACAATTATATCCAAAAAGTTGCAAATCCCCGTTTTGAGTAGAGTTTACAATAATTTTATATACTAAAAGTTGCAAACCCCCGTTTTGAGTAAAGACTAATACCATTATATACAAAAAGTTGTAAACCCCCATTTTGAGTAAACTCAACTATAATTTTACATACAAAAAGTTGTAAACCCCCGTTTTGAGTAAATTCTAATACAATTATATACAAAAAGTTGTAAACCCCCATTTTAAATAAAATATAATACAATTATATACAAAAAGTTGTAAACCCCAGTTTTGAATAAACACTAATACAATTATATACAAAAAGTTATAAACCCCTGTTTTGAGTAAACTCTACTATAACATTATATATAAAGTTGTGAACCTCCGTTTTGAGTAAACTTTACTTCAATTATATATAAAAAGTTGTAAACCCCCGTTTTGAGTAAACCCTACTACAATTATATCCAAAAAGTTGTAAACCCCCGTTTTGAGTAAACAATAATACAATTATATACAAAAAGTTGTAAACCCCCGTTTTGAGTAAACTCTACTATAATTTTATATACAAAAAGTTGTAAACCCCCATTTTGAGTAAACAATAATACAATTATATACAAAAATGGTAAACCCCTATTTTAAATAAAATCTAATACAATTATATAAAAAAGTTGTAAACCCCCGTTTTGAGTAAACACTAATACAATTATATACAAAAAGTTGTAAACCCCCGTTTTGAGTAAACTTTACTATAACATTATATATAAAGTTGTAAACCTCCATTTTGAGTAAACTCTACTTCAATTATATACAAAAAGTTGTAAACCCCCGTTTTGAGTAAACTCTACTACAATTATATCCAAAAAGTTGTAAACCCCCGTTTTGAGTAAACAATAATACAATTATATACAAAAAGTTGTAAACCCGCGTTTTGAGTAAACTCTACTATAATTTTAAATACAAAAAGTTGTTAACCCGCATTTTGAGTAAACTCTAATATAATTATATACAAAAAGTTGTAAACCCCCGTTTTGAATAAACTCTACTACAATTATATCCAAAAAGTTGCAAACCCCCCGTTTTGAGTAAACAATAATACTATTATATACAAAAAGTTGTAAACCCCCATTTTGAGTGAACTCTACTATAATTTTATATATAAAAAGTTGTAAACCCCTATTTTGAGTAAACACTAATACAATTATATACAAAAAGTTGTAAACCCCCGTTTTGAGTAAACCCTACTACAATTATATCCAAAAATTTATAAATCCCCGTTTTGAGTAAACAATAATTCAATTATATACAAAAAGTTGTAAACCCCCGTTTTGAGTAAACTCTACTATAATTTTATATACAAAAAGTTGTAAACCCCTATTTTGAGTAAACACTAATACAATTATATACAAAAAGTTGTAAACCCCCGTTTCAAATAAAATCTAATACAATTATATACAAAAAGTTGTAAACCCCCGTTTTGAGTAAACACTAATACAATTATATACAAAAAGTTGTAAACCCCCGTTTTGAGTAAACTTTACTATAACATTATATATAAAGTTGTAAACCTCCATTTTGAGTAAACTCTACTTCAATTATATACAAAAAGTTGTAAACCCCTATTTTGAGTAAACTCTACTACAATTATATCCAAAATTTGTAAACCCCCATTTTGAGTAAACAATAATACAATTATATACAAAAAGTTGTAAACTCCCGTTTTGAGTGAACTCTACTATAATTTTATATACAAAAAGTTGTAAACCCCCATTTTGAGTAAACTCTAATACAATTATATACAAAAAGTTGTAAATCCCCGTTTTGAGTAAACATTAATATAATTATATACAAAAAGTTGTAAACCCCCGTTTTGTGTAAATTCTAATACAATTATATACAAAAAGTTGTAAACCCCCGTTTTGAGTAAACTCAACTATAACATTATATATAAAGTTGTAAACCTCGATTTTGAGTAAACTCTACTTCAAATATATACAAAAAAGTTGTAAACCCCCATTTTGAGTAAACTCTACTACAATTATATCCAAAAAGTTGTAAACCCCCGTTTTGAGTAAACAATAATGCAATTATATATAAAAAGTTGTAAACCCCCATTATGAGTTACTCTACTATAATTTTATATACAAAAAGTTGTAAACCCCCATTTTGAGTAAACACTAATACAGTTATATACAAAAAGTTGTAAACTCCAGTTATATTATTTGTAAAAGAGCTCCATTAAGCCCTGTATCACTTATCGAACCAATTCCTATAATTATAAAGCCCATATAAGATATAGACGAAATAAGAGACTGTATCAAGAATTATGTACAAAAGAATACAAAAATATCCTCTGGGATAGGGGGAATTGCACGTATAGAGAATCAAAAAAGAATCGATCTGATCCAGGTCTCCCGTTTTGAGTAAACCCTACTACAATTATATCCAAAAAGTTGTAAACTCCCGTTTTGAGTAAACAATAATACAATTATATACAAAAAGTTGTAAACCCCCGTTTTGAGTAAACTCTACTATAATTTTATATACAAAAAGTTGTAAACCCCCATTTTGAGTAAACACTAATACAATTATATGTAAAAAGTTGTAAACCCCCATTTTGAGTAAACTTTATTGCAATTATATACAAAAAGTTGTAAACCCCCGTTTTGAGTAAACACTAATACAATTATATACAAAAGGTTGTAAACCCATGTTTTGAGTGAACTCTACTATAATTTTATATACAAAAAGTTGTAAACCCCCATTTTGAGTAAACACTAATACAATTATATACAAAAAGTTGTAAACCCCCGTTTTGAGTAAACCCTACTACAATTATATCCAAAAAGTTGTAAACCCCCGTTTTGAGTAAACAATAATACAATTATATACAAAAAGTTGTAAACCCCCATTTTGAGTAAACTCTACTATAATTTTATATACAAAAAGTTGTAAACCCCTATTTTGAGTAAACACTAATACAATTATATACAAAAAGTTGTAAACCCCCGTTTTAAAGAAAATCTAATACAATTATGTACAAAAAGTTGTATACCCCCGTTTTGAGTAAACACTAATACAATTATATACAAAAAGTTGTAAACCCCCTTTTTGAGTAAACTTTACTATAACATTATATATAAAGTTGTAAACATCCATTTTGAGTAAACTCTACTTCAATTATATACAAAAAGTTGTTAACCCCCGTTTTGAGTAAACTCTACTACAATTATATCCAAAAAGTTGTAAACCCACATTTTGAGTAAACAATAATACAATTATATACAAAAAGTTGTAAACCCCCGTTTTGAGTGAACTCTACTATAATTTTGTATACAAAAAGTTGTAAACCCCCATTTTGAGTAAACACTAATACAATTATATACAAAAAGTTGTAAACCCCCGTTTTGAGTAAACCCTACTACAATTATATCCAAAAAGTTGTAAACCCCCATTTTGAGTAAAAAATAATACATTTATATACAAAAAGTTTTAAACCCCCATTTTGAGTAAACTCTACTATAATTTTATATACAAAAAGTTGTAAACCCCTATTTTGAGTAAACACTAATACAATTATATACAAAAATTTGTAAACCCCCGTTTTAAATAAAATCTAATACAATTATATACAAAAAGTTGTAAACCCTCGTTTTGAGTAAACACTAATACAATTATATACAAAAAGTTGTAAACCCTCATTTTGAGTAAACAATAATACAATTATATACAAAAAGTTGAATACCCCCGTTTTGAGTGAACTCTACAATAATTTTATATACAAAAAGTTGTAAACCCCTATTTTGAGTAAACACTAATACTATTATATACAAAAAGTTGTATACCCCCGTTTTGAGTAAAACCTACTACAATTATATCCAAAAAGTTGTAAACCCCCGTTTTGAGTAAACAATAATACAATTATATACAAAAAGTTGTAAACCCCCGTTTTGAGTAAACGCTACTATAATTTTATATACAAAAAGTGGTAAACCCCCATTTTGAGTAAACACTAATACAATTATATACAAAAAGTTGTGAACCCCCGTTTTAAAGAAAATCTAATACAATTATATACAAAAAGTTGTAAACCCCCGTTTTGAGTAAACACTAATACAATTATATACAAAAATATGTAAACCCCCATTTTGCGTAAACTTTACTATAACATTATATATAAAGTTGTAAACCTCCATTTTGAGTAAACTCTACTTCAATTATATACAAAAAAGTTGTAAACCTCCATTTTGAGTAAACTCTACTACAATTATATCCAAAAAGTTGTAAACCCCCGTTTTGAGTAAACAATAATACAATTATATACAAAAAGTTGTAAACCCCCGTTTTGAGTGAACTCTACTATAATTTTATATACAAAAATTTATAAACCCCCATTTTGAGTAAACACTAATACAATTATATACAAAAAGTTACAAACACCCGTTTTGAGTAAACTCTACTATAATTTTATAGACAAAAGTTGTAAACCCCGTTTTGAGGAAATTCTACTACAATCATATTCAAAAATTTGTAAACCCCCGTTTTAAGTAAACTCTAATATAATTTTATATACAAAAAGTTGTAAACCCCTGTTTTGAGTAAACACTAATACAATTATATACAAAAAGTTATAAACCCCTGTTTTGAGTAAACACTAACACATTATATACAAAAGGTTGTAAACCCCCGTTTTGAGTAAACTATACTATAACATTATCTACAAAGTTGAAAACCTCCATTTTGAGTAAACTCTACTACAATTATATCCAAAAAGTTGTAAACCCCCGTTTTGTGTAAACATTAATACAATTATATACAAAAAGTTGTAAACCTCCGTTTTGTGTAAACTCTACTCTAACATTATATACAAAGTTGTAAACCACCGTTTTGAGTTAACACTACTACAAATATATACAAAAAGTTGTAAACCCCCATTTAGAGTAAACTCTAATACAATTATATACAAAAAGTTGTAAACACCCGTTTCGAGTAAACTCTACTATAATTTTATACACAAAAAGTTGTAAACCCCTATTTTGAATAAACACTAATACAATTATATACAGAAAGTTGTAAACCCCCGTTTTGAGAAAACACTAATACAATTTTTTAAACCCCTATTTTCAGTAAACTTTTACTATAATTATATACAAAATGTTGTAAACCCCTGTATTGAGTAAACTCTATTTCGATTATATACAAAATATTGTAAACCCCCATTTTTGAATAAACTCTAATACAATTATAAACAAAAAGTGTTAAACCCCCGTTTTGAGTAAGCTCTACTATAATTTTATATACAAAAAGTTGTAAACCCCCATTTTGAGTAACCTCTAAACAATTATATATAAAAAGTTGTAAACCACCGTTTTGAGTAAACTCTACTACAATTATATCCAAAAAGTTGTAAATCCCCGTTTTGAGTAGAGTTTACAATAATTTTATATACAAAAAGTTGCAAACCCCCGTTTTGAGTAAAGACTAATACCATTATATACAAAAAGTTGTAAACCCCCATATTGAGTAAACTCAACTATAATTTTACATACAAAAAGTTGTAAACCCCCGTTTTGAGTAAATTCTAATACAATTATATACAAAAAGTTGTAAACCCCCGTTTTGAGTAAACTCTACTATAACATTATATATAAAGTTTTAAACCTCAATTTTGAGTAAACTCTACTTCAATTATATAAAAAAAGTTGTAAACCCCCGTTTTGAGTAAACTCTACTACAATTATATCCAAAAAGTTGTAAACCCCCGTTTTGAGTAAACAATAATACAATTATATACAAAAAGTTGTAAACCACCGTTTTGAGTGAACTCTACTATAATTTTATATACAAAAAGTTGTAAACCCCCATTTTGAGTAAACACTAATACAATTATATACAAAAAGTTGTAAACCCCCGTCTTGAGTAAACAATAATACATTTATATACAAAAAGTTGTAAACCCCCTTTTTGAGTAAACTCTACTATAATTTTATATACAAAAAGTTGTAAACCCCCATTTTGAGTAAACATCAATACAATTATATACAAAAATTTGTAAACCCCTGTTTTGACTAAACTTTACTATAACATTATATATAAAGTTGTAAACATGCATTTTGAGTAAACTCTACTTCAATTATATACAGAAAGTTGTAAACCCCCGTTTTGAGTAAACCCTACTACAATTATGTCCAAAAAGTTGTAAACCCCCGTTTTGAGTAAACAATAATACAATTATATACAAAAAGTTGTAAACCCCCGTTTTGAGTGAACTTTACTATAATTTTAAATACAAAAAGTTGTAAACCCCCGTTTTGAGTGAACTCTACTACAATTATATCTAAAAAGTTGTAAACCCCCGTTTTGAGTAAACAATAATACAATTATATACAAAAGGTTGTAAACCCCCGTTTTGAGTGAACTCTACTATAATTTTATATACAAAAAGTTGTAAACCCCCATTTTGAGTAAACACTAATACAATTATATCCAAAAAGTTGTAAACCACCATTTTGAGTAAACAATAATACAATTATATACAAAAAGTTGTAAACCCCCGTTTTGAGTAAACTCTACTATAATTTTATATACAAAAAGTTGTAAACCCCCATTTTGTGTAAACACTAATACAATTATATACAAAAAATTGTAAACCCTCATTTTAAATAAAATCTAATACAATTATATACAAAAAGTTGTAAACCCCCATTTTGAGTAAACACTTATACAATTATATACAAAAAGTTGTAAACCCCCGTTTTGAGTAAATTTTACTATAACATTATATATAAAGTTGTAAACCTCCATTTTGAGTAAACTTTACTTTAATTATATACAAAAAGTTGTAAACCCCCGTTTTGAGTAAACTCTACTATAATTATATCCAAAAAGTTGTAAACCCCTGTTTTGAGTAAAAAATAATACAATTATATACAAAAAGTTGTAAACCCCCGTTTTGAGTTAACTCTACTATAATTTTATATACAAAAAGTTGTAAACCCCCATTTTGAGTAAACACTAATACAGTTATATACAAAAAGTTGTAAACCCCCGTTTTGAGTAAACCCTACTACAATTATATCCAAAAAGTTGTAAACCCCCGTTTTGAGTAAACAATAATACAATTATATACAAAAAGTTGTAAACCCGCGTTTTGAGTAAACTCTACTGTAATTTTATATACAAAAAGTTGTAAACCCCCATTTTGAGTAAACACTAATACAATTATATACAAAAAGTTGTAAACCCACGTTTCAAATAAAAACTAATACAATTATATACAAAAAGTTGTAAACCCCCGTTTTGAGTAAACACTAATACAATTATATACAAAAAGTTGTAAACCCTCGTTTTGAGTAAACTTTACTATAACATTATATATAAAGTTCTAAACCTCCATTTTGAGTAAACTCTACTTCAATTATATACAAAAAGTTGTAAACCCCCGTTTTGAGTAAACTCTACTACAATTATATCCAAAAAGTTGTAAACCCCCGTTTTGAGTAAACAATAATACAATTATATACAAAAGGTTGTAAACCTCCGTTTTGAGTGAACTCTACTATAATTTTATATACAAAAAGTTGTAAACCCCCATTTTGAATAAACACTAATACAATTATATACAAAAGGTTGTAAACTCCCATTTTAAGTAAACCCTACTACAATTATATACAAAAAGTTGTAAACCCCCGTTTTGAGTAAACAAGAATACAATTATATACAAAAAGTTGTAAACCCCCGTTTTGAGTAAACTCTGCTATAATTTTATATACAAAAAGTTATAAACCCCTATTTTGAGAAAACACTAATACAATTATATACAAAAAATTGTAAACCCCCGTTTTAAATAAAATCTAATACAATTATATACAAAAAGTTGTAAACCCCCGTTTTGAGTAAACACTAATACAATTATATACAAAAAGTTGTAAACCCCCGTTTTGAGTAAACTTTACTATAACATTATATATTAAGTTGTAAACCTCCATTTTGAGTAAACTCTACTTCAATTATATACAAAAAATTGTAAACCCCCGTTTTGAGTAAACTCTACTACAATTATATCCAAAAAGTTGTAAAGTCCCGTTTTGAGTAAACAATAATACAATTCTATACAAAAAGTTGTAAACCTCCGTTTTGAGTGATCTCTAATATAATTGTATATACAAAAAGTTGTAAACCCCCGTTTTGAGTAAACACTAATACAATTATATACAAAAAGTTGTAAACCCCCATTTTGAGTAAACCCTACTACAATTATACCCAAAAAGTTGTAAACCCCCGTTTTGAGTAAACAATAATACATTTATTTACAAACAGTTGTAAACCCCCATTTTGAGTAAACTCTACTATAATTTTATATACAAAAAGTTGTAAACCCCCATTTTGAGTAAACACTAATACAATTATATACAAAAATTTGTAAACCCCCATTTTAAATAAACTCTAATACAATTATATACAAAAAGTTGTAAACCCTCGTTTTGAGTAAACACTAATACAATAGTATACAAAAATTTGTAAACCCCCGTATTGAGTAAACTTTACTATAACATCATATATAAAGTTGTAAACATCTATTTTGAGTAAACTCTACTTCAATTATATACAAAAAGTTGTAAACCCCCATTTTGAATAAACCCTACTACAATTATATCCAAAAAGTTGTAAACCCCCGTTTTGAGTAAACAATAATACAATTATATTCAAAAAGTTGTAAACCCCCGTTTTGAGTGAACTCTACTATAATTTTATAAACAAAAAATGTAAACCCCCATTTTGAGTAAACACTAATACAATTATATACAAAAAGTTGTAAACCCCCGTTTTAAATAAAATCCAATACAATTATATACAAAAAGTTGTAAACCCCTATTTTGAGTAAACACTAATACAATTATATACAAAAAGTTGTAAACCCCCGTTTTGAGTAAACTCTACTATAATTTTATATACAAAAAGTTGTAAACCCTCATTTTGAGTAAACACTAATACAATTATATACAAAAATTTGTAAACCCCCGCTTTAAATAAAATCTAATACAATTATATACAAAAAGTTGTAAACCCTCGTTTTGAGTAAACACTAATACAATTATATACAAAAAGTTGTAAACCCCCATTTTTAGTAAACTCTACTATAATTTATAGACAAAAAGTTGTAAACCCCCATTTTGAGTAAACACAAATACAATTATATACAAAAAGTTGTAAACCCCCGTTTTAAATAAAATCTAATACAATTATATACAAAAAGTTGTAAACCCCCATTTTGAGTAAACCCTACTACAATTATATCCAAAAATTTGTAAACCCCCGTTTTGAGTAAACAATAATACATTTATATACAAAAAGTTGTAAACCCCCGTTTTGAGTAAACTCTACTATAATTTTATAGACAAAAAGTTGTAAACCCCTATTTTGAGTAAACACAAATACAATTATATACAAAAAGTTGTAAACCCCCGTTTTAAATAAAATCTAATACAATTATATACAAAAAGTTGTAAACCCCCATTTTGAGTAAACCCTACTACAATTATATCCAAAAATTTGTAAACCCCCGTTTTGAGTAAACAATAATACATTTATATACAAAAAGTTGTAAACCCCCGTTTTGAGTAAACTCTACTATAATTTTATATACAAAAAGTTGTAAACCCCCATTTTGAGTAAACACTAATACAATTATATACAAAAATTTGTAAACCCCCGTTTTAAATAAAATCTAATACAATTATATACAAAAAGTTGTAAACCCTCGTTTTGAGTAAACACTATTACAATTATATACAAAAATTTGTAAACCCCCGTTTTGAGTAAACTTTACTATAACATTATATATAAAGTTGTAAACATCCATTTTGAGTAAACTCTACTTCAATTATATACAAAAAGTTGTAAACCCCCATTTTGAGTAAACCCTACTACAATTATATCCAAAAAGTTGTAAACCCCCGTTTTGAGTAAACAATAATACAATTATATACAAAAAGTTGTAAACCCCCGTTTTGAGTGAACTTTACTATAATTTTATATACAAAAAGTTGTAAACCCCCATTTTGAGTAAACACTAATACAATTATATACAAAAAGTTGTAAACCCCCGTTTTAAATAAAATCTAATACAATTATATACAAAAGGTTGTAAACCCCCATTTTGAGTAAACACTAATACAATTATATACAAAAAGTTGTAAACCCCCGTGATGATACGGGGATTCACTCCTTCACGTGGAAATATCTTATTGGTCCAGCTGGCATGTGGAAAAGTCTACGTCGATGATCCACATCGGATCGAATGCTATGCATACCAGTGAAGACCGTAATGACAGGCAGATTATGCAAGTGTCCCACCTCGATCGCCCATGTCGGTATGACTCGAGTCGATGCCAAGACTTCTAGTCCATAAACTCGGGCCCACCGCCCAGCAGGTTACTTGGGCAGGAGGGCAAGGCCCATTTAAGGGTATTTATGTCAATAGACCCAACCGCCCTAAACTTAGGGCAGAAGAAGGGCATGTGCCTATAAATACATCATTCCAGGAACTACGTAAGGCTTGATTCCTGGACATTCACACAGGATACGTAGGAAATCCAAGATACATTCTTGGACTCAGCCATAAAACACCAATAGCACTATCTTTTACACAGTTACAGCCGTTCGATTCCTTTACAGCTCATCCTTAGATTACACATGGCCTAGGTTTATCGGTGTTGCATCATTCAGCCTCATCAATTGGTGCTAGAAGGAGGGCCTTCTACCGGTGAGTTGGAAAAGTTATCGCAATTGCTCCAGCAGCAAGAAAGAAACCGATGAGCAGTAAGAATCCGCAGACCGAAGAGCATACAGATATTGATCCCATGGGGGTCCAAGTTCAAGAAGTGCCCACCGGATCTGTACCTGTAGGTGCAGAGCAACCAAGGCCTCCACTTCCACCGCAGTTGCAGTACATGGCAGACCACTTGGCGTCTTTGGATGAAGACGCTCTGAAGAGAGTGGTGGCGTCAGCATTCATAGGTAAGGGAATTTGTAATACCCCAGATGAACTCCTGTTAGACCCACCAGGTCGAAAGGAGCGTGAGAATGCTAGAGGAAAAAGGCCAGTTAATCCTCGAGAGGAGCATGAGGATGAAGTAGAAATCAGCATAACCAGGAAGCGTCCTGAAAATGAAAATGAAAAGCAGCAGCAACAGGTCGAAGAGAGCATTCGAAACGAGTTCAACCGTATCGTAAGGAAAGAGCCGATGACAGAATGGCTCGAGTTGCCTTTTAGCCCCGAAATCGAGATATATACGATGCCAGAGTCGTTTAAGCCACCAAAGATGGAACCCTACGACGGAACCACAGACCCGGAGGATCATTTGTACCGATACATATCTTTGATGAGGTTGAGAAACGCAAACGATGCCATGAAGTGTCGTGCCTTCGACACGTTGCTCACAGGTAGAGCTCGAGAGTGGTTCCATAAACTGCGCCCCGGATCGATCTCAAGTTTTTTGCAGTTAGGCCAGAAATTTCGAGATGCCTTCATTGGAAACAAGAAGTTCCATCTCAGTGCCACCCACCTCATGAATATCAAGCAAGAGAAATGGGAGTCGACCATTGATTTTATGAGGCGTTTCAACCTCGAGGCCATGAAGGTGCATAACGCTAGCGATGCGCTGCAGGTTAATGCGTTTGTTGGAGGTCTGCGCAATATGAAGCTATAAGACAAGCTCTTCAAGAAGATGCCAAATGATATGGACAAATTCGTAAACTTCATAAGTTCTGCCAAGGTGAAGAGGCAGTGCGTTTGCACACCATTTCACTTGGCCTTAATTCAAGGAATGACACCCGAGGCCAATCCAAGGGACAGCCAAAGGGTCAAAATGATGAAGGTAAATCTAACGTGTTCGATCGATTAACAGCTCCAATCACAGATCGCCTCGGAAAGAAAGGGAATCTGAAAGAACGTGATTTTATCCCTCTGAACCGATCACGTGGAGAAGTGCTGGCTATTATGATTAAGAAGAATATCGCTCGAACACCCAAGCCAATGTCCAAGGACCCTGAGAAGAGAAATAATACCCACAAGTATTGTGATTATCAGAGGGATGTGGGGCATGACACAGAGGAATGTTTTGATTTGAAAAGAGATATCGACGCCTGTATACAAGAGGGTCGATTAGATGAAGTGATCGACATATCGGAAAAGGACGAGCCCAAAGGTCGTCGTGAGTATAAAAGAAAGTGTTATAATGGGAAGAAGGATCGATCGCCACGTCGAGACAGTCAGAGGCGGCGGGATAGATCAACTGAGCCGACCTACAGGGATAACCGACGGGATGATCGCCATGAAGATTTGAATCGAGACCCTCATGGGGATAACCGTGTCGGATACGACTTCAACACAATTGTGGCAGAGCATGGGTCCGATCGATCTAGGTCCAGTCGACAGTCTTCGGACCAATCGAGAGAGTCGAAGAAATTGAGGTTCACAACGGAAGTGGGGTATGGACCCAAAGATGATATCCCGAGTTCGCACAGCCACAGTGAAGGGTTGGTAATAGAAGCGGTAATAAGTCGAGGTCGGGTGAAGAGAGTCTGCGTCGACAGTGGAAGCGCCGTTAACATCCTTTATTACTCGGCCTTCAAAGCCATGAGGTTGAAGGATGAAGACATCGTGCCATTATCTACCCCTCTATTTGGATTCACAGGACAAGCTATTCACCCTATCGGGTCGATCAATTTATTTACAACAGTCGGAGACCGAGAAAAAGGCCGGACCATGGAGATGACCTATGTCGTAGTTAAGGCCCCATCGGGATATAACGCGATATTAGGTCGACCAGCATTATACGATCTCAGAGCCATCATATCAACATTCCACAACAGCATGAAGTTCCCCACCTGGTATGGAACCCATGAGGTAAAAGGAGACATCGAGGTGGCCAGGAATTGTAGCTTGGTCACAATCAAATGGAAGGGAGTTGGACAGGTGTTGGTTGAAGAATTAATACCGGAAGAAGATGAGGATCGAAGCTAGGTCTTTGTCGACCCGACAGAAGAGATCTGTGTCTGGAAGGAAGATGAGGGCCAAGGGGTCCAGATCGGGAAGTGGTTGTCACACCCCGACATGAAAGCCTTAGTCGACCTCCTGGTCGAGTATCGAGATATCTTCGCGTGGAAAGCAGACGACATGCCAGGCCTATCGGCAGATATTGCGATGCATCAGCTCAATGTCGATCCAAAAAAGAATCCAATACGGCAAAAGAAGAGGAACCTTGCTCCTGAGAGGAAGGAAGCGTTAAGGAAAGAGGTTGACAAGTTTTTGATAGCTGGGATCGTCAAAGAAGTGTTCTACCCAGATTGGTTAGCCAACCCTGTGTTAGTTAAAAAGCCAGATGGAAGCTGGCGAATGTGCGTAGATTTTACAGATTTCAACAAAGCATGCCCCAAGGATTCGTATCCCCTCCCGAAGATCGATCAGTTAGTCGACTCGACTCTGGGCTTCGAGGTATTTGGTTTTCTCGATGCGTATAGGGGGTACTACTGTTAGATGTAATATCGTCGGATCAATCATAGATTGACCCGATAACGCAGCGGAACGCATCAGATCTAGATCTAAACGAAACAAAGAACACAAATTTAATATCTAAATCTACAAGGGGGGTTAGGAGCCTACCTTTTTATGGTGCTTAACTCCAAGAACAAAAAGGATCTCCAAGAACACGAGATTGAGCAGCCACCGTCTTCCAACGTGTGTCTCCCAGCAACACCAAGTGGATGGTGTTTCCCGCCGCCGGACCTCCTTGATATGCTACCGGAATAATCCCGAAGATTATTCCAACTCGAAACCCAAAGAAAATAACCGAAACTTCCAAGCTATTTTTCTATCAATATGGCGTGATATTTGTGTGTCAAAAGGTTTGGAAGAACTCTCTTTATATAGGAGAGTAAAACTTAACCTCCAAGGATTAAATAATTAAGAGATAATTATTACATTAATCCTTTTTTCCAAATAAAAGATAAATAAAATAATTATCCCAAACAAATTAGAATAAATCATATTATTATCTAATATTCCATGAATTATCAATTAACAAATAAAAGATAAATCACACATTAAATAATTATCCAAGAAAATTAATTTCCCAATAATTAAATAATATATACAAAATGCGCCACTTGTAAACCAAAATAAGTATACACGCATGTTTCCATATTTGACCAATTTGGTCAAAAAGGTCAACACACCAATTTGGGCCGAGTCCACGAAAAATTTCTTTTCCGTGTATTTAATTATTTAGTCCAACTAAACAATTAATCCACATATCAAATTAAATAGCCCAATCCAACTATTTAATTATAATTGAGATGCAACAACGAGAAAACCTTTATGCTATATTAGGAGTCACGTCGGGGACCATGGACCCATATTCAGTAGCTACAATAAGTCGAATAAAATTATCCGTCAGACAGAATAATTATATCCAACCTATTAATTCCGGGATTACACCATCATAAACCCGAAACTGAACTCTATCGAATATAGATAACTTACACTCAATTTATGAGTCGAAATCGTCCACCGATATAATCATTACATACGGATAAATCCTCCATAGACTGCTCACTTCGATTCGGGATATTTCCGTAAACCCTTCTCGAAACATATTATCCTTATTTACCATTAACCCCCTAGTGATCAATTTGTTCATAACCAATATAGTATGAACTGGGACCATCGATCAGTTTCTAAGGTCAACAAATAAGGGAACTGTCTATCTACTTCCTAAGGGAAGGAATGGATTCCATATCTGTGATAACACAGACCACTCACTCATTCCAGAATAGAGCCAACGAGAAGTGTTGGACCACATACTGTGAAGTGATCCTTACTAACACATCAAACTCTACCCTAGTCTAAGCAGTTGTCTGTGATCATCTCAGGATTCAGATTAATCCATATATGATCATCTTGTGATTCGATAAGACTTTTCGATTACGGAATTATATCGTGAACTCAAATCAAATTCGTCCAGCCCTATATGATAATCATCATATATAAATGCCCCACTAGGTACCCTATTACCGACAGTCCGGATAAGACTGTCACACCGTAAAGTGTTCTGGGCGCATTACTAGCAAATTAATCATGAGACCCATACTCAGATTAATAAAGGCTACGGACTAAGTTAATTTTAAGTACATCTCACTAACTCAATCCTCTTGTGTATAGCCATACACTAAGTTATGTGATTACATAAACGAGGTACTTAGGGTTTTCTGTAGTGTATACATATTGGCAATAAATGCGAATAAATAAGATGAAATAAATTCTATCATTTATTTAAATAAAACAATTACAAATTGTCTTTCGGGCATAAAACCTAACAATCTCCCACTTGCACGAAAGGCAAGTGGATTAATTGTTTTAGAGCACACCCTATATCTATATTACAGCAATACAACTCCCACTTGCTCTAAAGCAAATAAGTCATGTCCCTAATACCAATAGTTTCCAAATGCCGGTTGAAGACTTCTAACGGCAATGTCTTGGTGAAAGGATCAGCAGGGTTGTCAGCAGAGGCGATTTTCTTGACGGAAATGTCACCTCATTGGACTATCTCTCTGATTAAATGGTACTTTCGCTCGATATGCTTTGACTTGCGGTGACTACGGGGTTCCTTCGAATTAGATACCGCCCTATTGTTGTCACAATAGAGAGCGATCGGATCGTTGTGATTTAGAGAGACTCCTAAACCACTCAGGAATTTCTTGAGCCAAACTGCTTCCTTAGCTGCCTCAGAGGCCGCTATGTATTCAACTTCCATTGTAGAATCAGCTGTGCTGGATTGCTTGACGCTTCTCCAAATGACTGCACCACCACCAATGGTAAACACTGAGCCTGAGGTAGATTTGAAATCATCTCGATCTGACTGAAAGTCAGAGTCAGTGTACCCCGGTACATCCAGGTTTGCACCCGAAAATACCAGCATATAATTCCTAGTCCTCTTCAAGTACTTTAAGAGGTTCTTTACTGCAATCCAATGTTCATTGCCTGGATTAGACTGATAACGACTGACGAGTCCAACGCCATAACAGATGTCAGGTCTAGTGCACAGCATAGCGTATATTAGACTACCTACAGCCGAAGCATAAGGCACTCTTTGCATAGCCTCTGTTTCCTCAGGAGTCTGAGGACTCTGAGTCTTAGAGAGATGGACGCCGTGACGAGTTGGTAGGTAACCCTTCTTTGCGTCCGTCATGCTATATTTAGCCATCACCTTATCAATGTAAGTGGCTTGTGAAAGAGCTAACATCTTGTTCTTACGATCCCGTATTAATTGGATCCCGAGAACATAATTCGCCTCTCCCAAATCTTTCATTTGGAATTGGCTGGCAAACCAAATTTTAACGTCCGACAACATCCCCTTATCGTTTCCAATCAGGAGAATGTCATCTACGTACAACACTAGAAACGCAACCTTATCCTTAATGACTTTCTTGTATACACAAGGTTCATCAGGATTTTGTTCGAAATCATATGACTTAATGGTGTCATCAAATCTATGATTCCAAGACCGAGATGCTTGTTTCAACCCATAAATGGATCTCAGCAACTTCCACACTTTGTGCTCTTGGCCTTCCTCGATGTATCAATCTGGTTGTTGCATACAGATTTCCTCATCGAGATAGCCGTTAAGAAACGCTGTATTGACATCCATTTGCCAGATTTCATAATCTAGGCATGCAGCAATAGAAAGGAGGATCCGGATGGATTTAAGCATGGCCACAGGGGAGAAGGTCTCTTCGTAGTCTATACCCTCTCTCTGTGTGTAGCCCTTAGCTACAAGCCGTGCTTTAAAGGTTTGCACCTTACCATCAACTCCTCGCTTTCTCTTGTAGAGCCACTTGCTCCCTATGGGTTTTACCCCTTCGGGGCAATCTACAAGTTTCCAGACTGAGTTAGAGTACATGGACTCTATCTCTTGATTCATCGCGTCAACCCATAGATTCTTGTCACGATCATCCATGGCCTTGCGAAAGGACACTGGATCATCTTCCACACCATCAGAGACGGCTACGTTCACCTCTGATTGTCCATACCGATTTGGTGGCCGAACCACTCTCTCAGTACGTCTGGGTGGATTAGGATTAGGGGTGACTGTTGCATTCGTAGTGTTGCCTACAGTGACACTAGGTGGCACCTGTGGACTGACCTCGTCAGAAAGTAACTCCTCAAGTACGACTTTACTTCGAGGCTTGAAGTCTATCATATACTGATCCTCCAAAAACGTGGCGTTAGTGGAAACTATTACCTTGTTATCTTCCGGATCGTAAAACAGACCTCCACGTGTTCCCTTGGGGTAACCCACAAACAGACATACTTTCGTACGCTTTTGTAGTTTCGTAGTCTTGTCCACTAGTAAATGTGCAGGACAACCCCAAATTCGAAAGTGACGTATGCTTTCGCCACGTCCCTTCCAAAGTTCCAAGGGTGTCTTACTGACAGACTTAGACGGAACCACATTCAATATGTGTACCGCTGCTTCTAGAGCATATCCCCAAAAGGATATCGGTAGCGAGGCGTAGCTCATCATTGATCTGACCATGTCAATCAATGTTCTATTTCTCCTTTCAGCAACTCCATTTTGCTGAGGTGTCCTAGGCGCAGAACGTTGGGAACAGATCCCATGTTCCAGTAGGTAGTCAGTGAACTCAGTATCTAAGTACTCTCCTCCGCGATCAGAGCGAAGGCATTTCAAAGACTTGCCCAACTGCCTTTCGGCTTCTGCTTGAAATTCCTTAAACTTACCAAAAGTCTTTCGATGCAGCAGATAAACATATCCGAACCTCGAGTAGTCGTCAATGAAAGTAACAAAATACTCGAATCCGCCTCTAGCTTGTACATTCATCGGACCATAAAGGTCTGAATGTACTAACTCTATAGGTTCTTTGGCCCTATTCCCTTTTGACGAGAAGGGACGCTTAGTCATTTTTCCTTCCAGGCAAGATTCACAGACGGGCAACGAGTCAACAGATAACTCTTTTAAGGTATCACCCTTAGCCATTCGTTTGAGTCTTTCCAAGGAAATGTGAGCTAGCCTAAGGTGCCAAAGATATGTACTATCTTTTTATGAGAAATTTTCTGCCTTTTAGCAGATTTTTGATGTGCTACTTTAAAATTTTCAGTATTTAACAGGGGAGCTTGCGTGGGTTTAATGAAATACAATCCGTTTTCTAACACAGTAGTACACAAAGTAAAACCATTCTTTGAAATAGTAAACTCATTATTCATAAAAGAAACAGAGTACAACTGGTCTTTCAAAGCAGAATACGAAATTAAATTTCTACGAAAATTCGGAATGAAATAAACGTTGTCTAAATGTAAAACTTTATTTCCAAAATGTAAAACCACAGCTCCCAGTGCTTTTGCTAAAACTAACACCCCGGTGCCGACTCTCATAACTTGAGCTCCTTCCTCTAGCTCCTCATACGAACTAAGGATCTGCAAAGAAGAACATACATGGTTAGTAGCTCCAGTATCCAGTATCCAAATTGATACATCTTTAGCTACATTGAAAGATTCCAAGACAAGTAATTTAGGATTACCTTTCTTATCTTTCCCATTGCTAGCCTTAACCTTCCCATCCTTTACATCTTTGAGATATACGGGGCAGTGACGACGCCAGTGCCCTATCTCATTGCAGTAATGACACTTGCCCTTGGGCTTGGATGATGTACTTGGATTAGCCTTCTTCTTTATAGGTTTAGGCGCCGGCGCAGTTTGTTTCTTATTCTTTTGTTTACCCTGCTGGTTTGACTTAGACGCCTTGGCTACGACCACATTGGCCTCAGCCTTCTTTTCCTGGTCTAGGGTTTTATCTTTCGTAGAAAGACCCTCATAGACTTGAAGTTCGTTGATCAACTCTGTCAAGGAAAGGTGAGCCTTAGACATGACGTAGCTTGTCCTGAACGTCAGGAAATCAGATGTCAGAGATTTGAGAATCACTGACACTTGGGTAGCATCTTCTATAATCGCACCATGAGTTGCTGCATCGGTAAAGTAACTAATCATGTTCATCACATGACCAGTAACCGACTGACCCCGCCTCATCTTGGCATTGACAGCCTTCCTCACGGCCTCGTGTCTTGCTTGATCAAACGGTTTGCCAAACATGGTGGTTAAATGCTGCAAGATTTCTCGTGCAGTATTAAAACCCTCAATCTTGCTCCGAATGACATCCGACACGGAGGCTAAGAAGATGCCTCTTGCCTTATTATTCGCCTCTTGCCATTTTTGATGTTGATCGCAAATGCGTTTAGGCGGATTTTGAGGGGGTAGAACAGGGCACTCCTCAGTCAAAACAAACTGTGCATTCTCAAATACGAGCACCACATTTACGTTACTTTTCCACTTAGTAAAATTGTCGCCATTAAGCTTATCATTCAGTAAAGTTTGAATTTGCGAAGACATGTTGCTGTAAATAAAATGACAGAAACATAATCAAATATACACTACTATATTTTTGTTTTAGGAATAATAAACTATATAAAGTCTATCCTACCATTCCAAGGATTTAATCTCACACCTCAGTGCCGCCGCAGGGTCAGTCAAAGAGGTGACGATTAAACTGAGACAATGTCTCTCAGTGATTAATCTTCGAGAATCAAACATCTCACGGGAATCAGACATCCCGGACCTTAATCACTGATTACCTTCCTTTTTCTAGCCTAGATATTTCGAATATATCCATAAAGAGTGTGACCTACTATATCAGATCTCAAAGTACGCCCCGAGTGTGCCGCCGCAGGGTCGGTCAGTGACTCAACGAGTACCCGAAATCATATCCTTTCGGAAACCAAGCCTTGAATTTTGATAGGGGTGAACACCACCCAGGGGACCGGAATCAAAGCGGCTCGAGGTTTCACTCTTCTCTCACGTGCTTGCATTTATAGTAGAGGCCGTGGGGTTGGTTGTCGCCTTCCCCGCTCCCACTCAATATTTTGAAAAAGTGGTGGGTTTACTAATTACGGTTTTGGCATTGACAATAAGAAACAATAAATCAAAGTACTCCGAATAGGGTCGGTTATGTAGGCAAGCCTACGCCGTCTTATTCGTTGGAACATATGTGACAGTTCAGGCCAATCCGGCAAGAGAAGCCCCGTTTAGCCCGAAGGCTTATCGGCTATGCTAAGTCCTGTCGAACTGCTGTAACATACATCACACGTGGATGGGAGTCGATTGAGCCGAAGCTCGGTTGAACTCGCCCAACCATGGTTAGACCATTTTCGAACCCATGTACTAAGATTCTCCGATTTCTAAATCGTCACCCAACGCGTAATCTCGTTTCTGTTTAAGGTGGGTTCACTGAGAAGCCATCACCGAAAAACTCAACGATTTTTCCAAGTGGGATTCACCGAGAATCCATCACTAAAATCGTAAACGATTGACAAAAACCCGGTTCCTCGGTTTTTATAATTAGCTACTTATTATTTAACTACCACATATTAAATTAATAAGCATTCATACTAATTATTCGAGTTATACATGCCTAATTTATTCGAAATAAACTAGCTACATGTATGCATTGGAGTGGAATCATGAAGATGCAAGTCATGGCAATTTTCCGGTTTTAAGCACGTAATCTTGATCAAACACAAAATTATACCGAAAAGTAAACACCGAGATGGACCGTTGGTACCCCCGACTAACTATTTTCTAAGGAAAAGTAAACTTATACTATGTCTTCGAGTCTTGATCTTCGAATCTTGAACTCGAACCACCGGATCACGAACCACGAACACCCGAGAGGAGAAAAGGCTTTTTAATTAAATAAACAAATATTATTATAATTATCAAAAACCTTTTTTTTTGTTTAAGTGCGGCTGTATAAAAAAGGATTTATTATTATTATTATTTTTGATATTGTCGGCTATGTCCAGAATATTTACCAAAAAAAAAATTTGTTATTATTACAGCCGAAAGGCTGTTTATTAAAGCAGAAAAAAAAAATTAATGCATGCAGCCGCATAGAAAACCCTAGCCGCATGCTAGGTTTATAAAAAAAACAGACTTAAAGCGACGCTGAAGAAAGTCCTGTAGCAGTTTTTTATTAAAAAAAAGGTTTTTAACCGTTTCTCCTCATTCATACCTTGGGTTTCGCCTTGATCTACTTTTCTTCAAGATCTTCATCTTTTCGAGTCCGAATAACAAAATTACAATAAAAGATGCTACTTTTACAATGAATTTTCGAAAATTGACATAAAAAAATACAATTCCTATGCTCAATTGTTACTAAACAAAGGAGCTACAAAATAGATCTACGGGTAAACAGTACCAACCCCAATCCATCTCTTCAACCACAACATTCACAAGCATACAACATGAATAAATTTCGAATTTAACAAAAAAAACGAAATAAAACACCTAAAACATGCTTTTCCACTCCTAGATCTAAAACTCATATTCTTTGATCGTTAGATCAAAGGCTCTGATACCACTTGTTAGATGTAATATCGTCGGATCAATCATAGATTGACCCGATAACGCAGCGGAACGCATCAGATCTAGATCTAAACGAAACAAAGAACACAAATTTAAGATCTAAATCTACAAGGGGGTTTAGGAGCCTACCTTTTTATGGTGCTTAACTCCAAGAACAAAAAGGATCTCCAAGAACACGAGATTGAGCAGCCACCGTCTTCCAACGTGTGTCTCCCAGCAACACCAAGTGGATGGTGTTTCCTGCCGCCGGACCTCCTTGATATGCTACCGGAATAATCCCGAAGATTATTCCAACTCGAAACCCAATGAAAATAGCCGAAACTTCCAAGCTATTTTTCTACAATATGGCATGATATTTGTGTGTCAAAAGGCTTGAAAGAACTCTCTTTATATAGGTGAGTAAAACTTAACCTCCAAGGATTAAATAATTAAGAGATAATTATTACATTAATCCCTTTTTCCAAATAAAAGATAAATAAAATAATTATCCCAAACAAATTAGAATAAATCATATTATTATCTAATATTCCATGAATTATCAATTAACAAATAAAAGATAAATCACACATTAAATAATTATCCAAGAAAATTAATTTCCCAATAATTAAATAATATAAACAAAATGCGCCACTTGTAAACCAAAATAAGTCTACACGCATGTTTCCATATTTGACCAATTTTGTCAAAAAGGTCAACACACCAATTTGGGCCGAGTCCACGAAAAATGTCTTTTCTGTGTATTTAATTATTTAGTCCAACTAAACAATTAATCCACATATCAAATTAAATAGCCCAATCCAACTATTTAATTATAATTGAGGTGCAACAACGAGAAAACCTTTATGCTATATTAGGAGTCACGTCGGGGACCATGGACCCATATTCAGTAGCTACAATAAGTCGAATAAAATTATCCGTCAGACATAATAATTATATCCAACCTATTAATTCGGGATTACACCACCATAAACCCGAAACTGAACTCTATCGAATATAGATAACTTACACTCAATTTATGAGTCGAAATCGTCCACCGATATAATCATTACATACGGATAAATCCTCCATAGACTGCTCACTTCGATTCGGGATATTTCCGTAAACCCTTCTCGAAACATATTATCCATATTTACCATTAACCCCCTAGTGATCAATTAATTCATAACCAATATAGTATGAACTGGGCCCATCGATCAGTTTCTAGGGTCAACAAATAAGGGAACTGTCTGTCTACTTTCCGAGGGAAGGAATGGATTCCATATCGTGATAACACAGACCACTCACTCATTCCAGAATAGAGCCAACGAGAAGTGTTAGACCACATACTGTGAAGTGATCCTTACTAACACATCAAACTCTACCCTAGTCTAACCAGTTGTCTGTGATCACCTCAGGATTCAGATTAATCCATATATGATCATCTTGTGATTCGATAAGACTTCTCGATTACGGAATTATATCGAGAACTCAAATCAAATCGGTCCAGCCCTATATGATAATCATCATATATAAATGCCTCACTAGGTACCCTATTACCGACAGTCCGGATAAGACTGTCACACCGTAAAGTGTTCTGGGCGCATTACTAGCAAATTAATCATGAGACCCATACTCAGATTAATAAAGGCTACGGACTAAGTTAATTTTAAGTACATCTCACTAACTCAATCCTTATGTGTATAGCCATACACTGAGTTATGTGATTACATAAACGAGGTACTTAGGGTTTTCTGTAGTGTATACATATTGGCAATAAATGCGAATAAATAAGATGAAATAAATTCTGTCATTTATTTAAATAAAACAATTACAAATTGTCTTTCGGGCATAAAACCTAACAACTACCAGATATTCATGGACCCCCGAGACTCAGAGAAAACCGCATTCATAACAGAGTTTGGAACGTTTTGTTTTGTGACAATGCCGTTTGGCTTGAAAAACACAGGGGCCACCTATCAGCGGACAGTCAACAAAATTTTCAAAGGACTGATAGGTCGGAACATAGAGGTTTATGTGGACGATTTGTTGATCAAGAGCAAGTCCATGGGACAGTTTATTGACGATGTCAGAGAGGTTTTTGAGGTGCTGCGGGCTGCGAAAATGAAGGTCAACCCGAAGAAGTGCACTTTCAGGGTTCGATTTGGAAAATTCTTAGGCTATATGATATCAAGAGATGGGATTCGTGCTAATCCAGATAAGTTCGAGGCTCTGAAAAACATGCCCGCACCCCGTAACGTAAAGGAAGTACAACAATTGACATGTCGGATGGCTGCCCTCAATCGTTTCTTGTCGATAACAGCGCAGAGGGCCCTGCCCTTCTTCAGGATACTGAAGAAGGCGAGTCCGTTCCAGTGGGATGAGAAATGTCAGAGAGCGTTCGATGACCTGAAAGAGTATTTATCTGATTTGCCGACACTGTCCTCACCTCGAGAAGGAGAGAAACTCTTAGTTTATCTGGCAATCTGCGAAGAGGCGGTGAGCACAGTGTTGGTCCGAGTAGAAGACCAGAGGCAGATTCCGATTTATTTTGTAAGTAAGGCATTGCATGGAGCCGAGATCAGATATACACCTGCTGAAAAATTGGCATTGGGTCTGGTTCATGCATCAAGGAAATTGAAGCCGTATTTTCAAGCACACCCCATTGTTGTGGTCCCTGGCCAGCCTTTGAAGCAAATTCTGACAAAACCCGAGACATCGGTTCGGTTAGCAAAGTGGGTTGTCGAGCTAGCAGAGTATGATATAGAGTTTTTACCACGTACCGCCATCAAGGGTTAGGCTCCAGCAGACTTCCTAGCCGAAGGGTTATCGATTCAATTGGAGCAAGAAAAGCAGTCATTATAAGAACAATGGACCATCCACGTCGATGGTGCCTCGAGTAAAGAAGGAGATGGAGCTGGTTTATTGCTGGTTACCCCGAAAGGGGAAGAGTTCCCATACGCACTCCGATTCGAGTTCAAAGCCACGAACAACGAAGCCGAATATGAGGCCATGATCACGGGTTTGAAGCTAGCATCAAAGTTGGGGGTCGATAATCTTTTGGTATACAGCGACTCTCAGCTTATGGTAAATCATATACGAGGTGAGTATGAAGCTAAGGAAGAATCAATGAAGAGTTATCTGAAAGTTGTTCAGGGGTTAATGTCGAAATTCAAAATAGTTCGCATCGAGCAGGTGCCACGAAGTGAGAACAAGAGGGCCGACGCGTTGTCTAAACTCGCGTCGAATTTCAAATCGAAAAAGAAGGTTCTGGTGGAAATGTTGGCAGAGCGGAGTTACAATGAAGTCGATGTGCAACCAGTGGTTCAGGGATCGACGTGGATGGACCCGATAGCTCTGTACTTAAAAGATGGAATCCTCCCGTCTGACAAGTCTCAGGCCAGAAAGATCCGACTACAAGCCTCCAGGTATGCCCTATTCGACTATGTCCTTTATCGAAAATCGTTTGTAACACCTTGGATGTGATGCGCATCTGAAGACGAGGGGGATTATCTACTTGAAGAGATACATCGAGGAGTTTGTGGTAATCATTGCGGAGCTCGGATGTTGGCGAGGAAATGTAAACTTGCAGGCTATTTTTGGCCTCCCATGCAAAGGGACGCCAATCGGTTAGTGAAGAGATGCAGGGCTTGTCAGGTGCATGATGTGGTAACACACCAACAGGCACAGGAGATGAATGCCATCGAATCGGTATGGCCGTTTGATGAATGGGGGGTCGATATAGTCGGGCCACTACCTCGAGCTCCGGGTAATTTCAAGTATGTTGTGGTAGCGGTTGATTATTTCACGAAGTGGGTTGAAGCCAAAGCTCTCACTGATATCAGAGCTCAAACCATCAAGAAATTTCTATGGGAAAATATTTTGTGCAGATTTGGAATTCCAAAGTATCTTATATCGGATAATGGGACTCAGTTTCTAGACGACCGGGTGCAGGATTGGCTCAAAGAATTCAAGATCGAGCATAGAACGACATCAGTAGCCCGACCTCAGTCCAATGGACAGGTCGAGCAGACAAACAGGCAAATTAAGTTTGGGTTGAAGAAACGGTTGGAAGATGAAGGTCGGGATTGGGCAGCTCAATTACCCAGTATTATGTGGTCGTATCGAACAGCACCCAATTCGGCCACATAAAAGACCCCGTTCGCCTTGGCTTATGGATGCGAAGCAGTAATACCTGCGGAGATCGGACTGGCCTCACCTCGAGTCTTGGCATATAACGTTGAGACAAACGCCACTGATCTGCTCCAAGAGAATGATAATATCGAAGAGAAGAGAGAGGTTGCCGTATATCGAATGGCCAATTATAAAAGAAAAATCTCACAGTATTATAATGTGAGGGTGAAGTAAAAATACTTCCAAGTGGGGGATCTCGTGCTGAGGAAGAATGAAGCCAGCAGACAGGACCCAATAGGCAAGCTCGAGCCGAATTGGGAAGGTCCATATAAAATTCTGAAGGTGCAACCTAAAGGATCGTATCAGTTGGGTAGGTCGGATGGAAGCACGGTACCTCGAACTTGGCACGCCACCAACTTGAGAAAGTACTACGTTTAAATTGCATTCACTTTACGATATTTGCAACTTTACTTTCCTAATTGTTTGTAACAAGTCGATATGACATTTGATTTCAACGTTCTATAGTCAAGCAATTTTCTTTTATAATTATGCTGAATTTACAAGCTCATGTCAAAAAGAAAAGGGGAGCAGAAGAAAAAGCGCAAAATTCGACCTCGACACCAGAATTCGACAACATAGTGAATAAAGCCAAGTCACTGACAATGCTTATATCACTTTCGAGCTACGACCCATCGACACGATGGAATAGAACAAAATAGTGAATAAAGCCAAGTCACTGACAGAGCTTAAATAACTCCCGACCTTCAAATAAGCCCCGATGCGAGGCGGTCGGAAGATCCCACGATGGATACCTAACTCGACCAGATCATGAGCACCACGATGTGCGACAGTCGAGTAAGGATTTCATAATTCGACGTCCTTACAAGCCTGACGAGGCAAGAGAGTCGAATCGAGCTCCGACCAGCCAAGTCAAGCCAATAAGGCAGTACAGTGCTAGATCGACTCGTATCCAAGTGTACCATGAGTCATGAACTCATACCACACTTCGAGGGGCCACAGGGGAATTAATTCCAAAGGACTACACCCCACAAGGCAACATTTGCAAGGGAATTAAGTTCAAAAGGACTACACCCTAGACAAACGATCAATAAAAGACATTCAATGGAAAAGTATAGATTTAAATACAAAAGACAGAATGCAAATTGAAAGTCACAAGTTTACAAGGTCGAATCAATGAAATGCAAGTTCAAACAAATAAAAATGTCAAAGTTACACAACCAGATCGAATGAAAAGAGTTCAACAAAAGATCGATAAAAATTGCGGCAGCAAGGAGAGATCGTCAAGAAGCTGGCTGATTTGAGGTGGAAGCGTTGGGGTCGACTTGTTCCTCCGACTCGACATTTTCCGCTCCATCACCTTCCAGGGCAGGGGTCACGTACTTCTCATATAGGGAGACGCCGGCCTTGAATTCGTTGAAGTATCGTCCGTAACGAGGAATGGCCTCGGGATCATACAGGTAGGGCTTCGCAACGGCGGATACATCAAAGTTCGGATCGACCTCTTTGACTTGGTCAAGAGCCATGGTGAATCCCCCTTCATGCCCTGAGTCATCAACAACGTCAGGTCATCTTCAAGCTCCTTTGAAGCCAGGAAATCCAGTTTAGCGGTTTCCATGCGAGTCGTTAAACCGTCAAGGAGAGATTGAAGATCGTTACGAGCTTTGATGGCCCCCCCAATTCGGCTTTTGTCCCATCAAGCTCTGATCTCACTTGTGCTAGCTCCAACTTCATCTTTGCCAGCTCGGCATCCCAGACAGATACATCTTTGCGGGCTTTCGACAATTCATCTCGAGAGGTAGCCAAATCAGATTCAAGCTTGGCACGCCGATCATCCAGTTTGTTGATCTTAGCCTTCTGCTTCTCAATGTCGGATGTCAGCTTGGCTATGGTCTCCTTCTGCTCCTCTATAACAGCAGATGGAGACTCGATCTTGCTTATAGCCACCTTGGTTGTCAACCGAGCCTACAAAGACATTAAGGTTAATTCGAGATCCAAAATCGACAAAAAGTTTAAAAAATCGCTAAAAAGAGTAAAGACTTACCGCTCGAATGATTTTCAAGTGATACTCACTTAGCTCCTCAGGGGTCATGGCCTCCATCTCGGCAAGGCTCATGGCAGGGAGAGCCTCGACCCCACCTGAAGTCTGAGGAGGAAGATTGCGAGCCTCTTTTCCGATCCCATGCCTTACAGCAGTCGTCTTTTGCCGTTTTCTCGGGACGAGGTCCGCATCAGTCTGCTCTGTCATCTGGGCCTCGTCGGGTTGACCCCTCAGAATATCCGACGTCGATGCAGGAGTGGGGGCTCAAGCTGGAGTTCCCTGACCTCCAGAGACTACGTTGCCAGATACTGAAGCCTGAGCCGGAGCTTTCGACCTGATACAGGCCAGTTCCTGGATTTTCTTCGGGTCTGTCGTCTTGGGGTCGGGCATTTTGCCCAGAACGTCCATTTTTGAGAAATATTCCACTGTGTACAGAGAAAGTTCAACATCAGAACACAGTCTAAAAGAAATAGATGAAGAAAAAATGCAAAATACGCAAGTGTAGCAGCTCGACAGAGTTAATAAGAATCCTACACAACACTCGAACATCTTCATCGAGCTCCAGATAAGTGTTAAGTGTAATGCCCGAAAGACAATTTGTGTAATTGTTTTTAACAATGGATGACAGATTTTATCTCACCTTATTACTTGCTTTGTGCTTGTAAATAATACACTGCTGCAAACCCTAAGTATATCAGTATGTAACCGCTTAACTCAGTGTATGGCGTGCACGTGAGGATTGAGTTAGTGGTGATATACTTAAACTGTTAGTCCGTGGTGAACTTAATCAGAGTTTAGGGTCTCTTGATTAAAACACCAATAATGCGCCCAGAACACCTTAGGGTGTGATAGTCTTATCCGGACTATCGGTAGAGGGTACCTACGTGGGGCATTTATATATGATGGCATTCATATAGGACTGGACCGATTTAATCTGAATTTCTCGATATAATTCCGTAATCGAGGAATCTTATTAAATCATTAGATGATCATATATGGATCAACCTTAATCCTGAGGTGATCACAGGGTGCTGCTTGTCCCGGGGTAGTGTTTGATGTGTTAGTTACGGTTCACTTAAATATGTGTTCCAAGCCACTTCTCATTGGCACTATCTCCAGATAAGTGAGTAGTTTTGATTTTCACAGACATGGAATCCATTCCTTCCTACGGGAAGTAGAGAGACAATCCCCTTATTTGTTAGCCCTAAGAAAGTGATCGATCCCGGGAGTTTCGCATTTGACTAATTAGCTACTAGTCAGATATGCATACTAATTGATCATCAGGGGGTTAATGGTAAATAAGGATAAGATATTCTGAGTCGGGTTCACGGAGACTTCCCACTCAGAATGGACAGTCTATGGAGGGTTAATCCGTATGTAGTGATTATATCAATGGACGCTTATTCACTCTATAGGTTGAGTATAAGTATATATCTGTAATCGGTAGAGTTCAGTTTCGGGTTTATGGTGGCGTAATCCCGGAATTAATAATTAATGTACTTATTCTGTTGGATGAATAATTAATTATTGGAGCTACTGGTTATAGGTCCATGGTCCCCGATGTGGCTTCTGTAATTCGGACTAATAATCTTGTTGTTTGGGCCTCAGTGATAATTAATTGGCTGGGCTAATTAATTGATATGCATGGATATTATTTAGTAATAATATAATACACATAAAAGACATTTTATGTGGGCTAAAACCCTAGGGAGGTGGCGCCATATTGGTTCTCTTTTAGCACAAGAATTGATTTTCTTGTGTTCTGGAAAATAAAAGATATTCTTGTTATGTGATTGGTTGGATGACATGTTATTTGGTTTCCTATTGGTCAATAATATGTCACAATTATTCATTAAGGAAAATATCTTTTTATTTTGTTTAATTAATTATTTATTTAATTAATTAAAACTTGGAGACCAAGGATTTACTCTCCTATAAAAGGAGAGTTATTCCAAGGGAAATTACAATTGAAAATTTCGCCCCCCACATTGCAAAAGAGAGAGAGAAAAAAATTAGTTTTCTCCTCTAGGGTTTTTAGTAGAAGAAAAACTCTAAGTTTTTCTTAGTGTTGCATATCAAGGAGGCTCATTTATCAAGAAGGGTGTCCACCAACCGCCGTTTGGAGAACACATCGGAAGATCAAGGCGACTCTTCCCGTTATTGGTAACACGTTCTTAACCCCCTTGTAGTCGTTTAAGTCCTTTAATTATGAATTGTGTCATATAAATCGTGATCCATCCGCTGCGCATAGATCTAACTCGTTTAGATCTAAGAACCTGCATCCTTCATGTGGTATCAGAGACAGGTTCCATGATTTATATAATCATAATCGTAGTTAAACGATTTAAAGGAGTGGAATTGCATGTAGGTGATATTTTACTTATTGTTATGCATTAATAATTTTTAAATTGCTATGGTTGAAGAGATGGATTGGGGTTGGCACCGTTTTCCCGTTAGATCTATTGTAAACTCATATAAACGATGAAAATTCGTTCATATGAGTATAGGAAATTATGTAATTTATTTATTATTGCAAGTTTAATTTCCTGTAAATAGATCTGTACAGTAGCTGTTTAGTATTTTTCATTTTTTCCGTTGTTTGAGCCGTTAAAACGAAGATCCCTCGGGTCAAGATCAAGATTGGAAGTTGATGAATAATCCCACAAATTTTGGTGTCGATCAGAGTCCGTTTGGGTTTCCGTTCGTTGCTGCGAAGTGGCTGCTGTAACAGAAAAACGCAGGATTCACAGAAACCCTAACTGTGACTTCTTTGATTTTCTGGGAACAATTGGACCGTTCAAATTAAAATCCGACCGGTCAGATCGATAATCATGGAGTTTTGGACGTGAAATAAAATTTTCAGGACGATTGGGATTCATCTTAATCCCCGATCGGTCTCGGGAAGTATATGATGCGCTGCTGTGAGAGTCTGTTTTAGCAGCAAGTTGGGCGGCTCACTGAGGAAGATTGACAAGTCAAAGCTCCGATCCGACCGTCCATCTTGAAGTCCGAAGAGTAAAGATCAGATCTGGAAAGTTTCGTCTCGATCCGAGTTTGTTTGATATGCCGATCGTCGAAGATTCTAAACAGCTGCAGATTAGGGTTTTAATTTATTTTCGAATAGATTAGTTACGGGGGTGCCAACGGTCCATCTCGGTGTTTATTTTCCGCACTAGTATACATGTGTAGATTGTATGAGTAGAACCGGAAAATTGCCATGACATGCATCATATCATGAATTCCACTCCATATGCATACATGTAGAAATTAATTCGAGGAATTAGTTAGGCATGTATAAAACACACGATTAGTTTTAATTAATTGTTTGATATTAATTAGAAACTAATTAGGGTAAAAACCGAGGAACACAGGTTTTTTCAATCGTCGAGGTTGGGTGATGGATTCTCGGTGAATCCCACTCTGCGAAAGCATAAGGAGTAAAATTCCGAAACCTCGTGGTTAAGGTGTTGGATTCTCGGTGAATTCCACCTTACCTAAGACGAGATTACGTTTTTGTTCCGTAGTGTCTACGTGAAAGTTTGATGTTTAAGGATTGGATAATCACGGGCAAACAGGTTCGAAAGTGGTTTAACCACGGTTGGGTGGTCAACGGTAGCTACGGCTCAATCGACTTCACCCTCCACGTGTGGCGTTTGCACGGGGGTCTGGCAATACTGAGCCATCCGAAGAGCCACTACGGCTCAACGGACCACTCCTAGCCTTGACCCGTCCGACGGCCACATATGTTCTAACGAATAGGTCGGGTGGGCTAGCCCACATAACCGACAACATTCGGGCCTATGATTTATTGTTCCTTAATGTAACATCAAGTCCAAAAACGTGATCAGTAAACCCACCACTTTTTCAAAATATTGAGTGGGAGCGGGAGAGGCGACAGCCGACCCCACGGCCTCTACTGTTGACACAAGCAACGTGAGAGAATGGTGACGCCTCGTGCCGGCTTTGATTTCGGTCCCCTAAGGAAGGCCTTCACCGCTATCAAAATTCAAGGCTTGGTCTCCGAAAGGATAGGATTTTGGGTACTCATCGGGTCACTGACCGACCCTAAGGCGGCACACTCGGGGTCTACCTAAAAATCTGAGACAGTAGGTCACACTCATAAAGGGTATTTTTGGAAGTACCTTGGCTGAAAAAGGAAAGGTGATTGAAGATCACAAATGATATGTTCGATTCTCAATCTGATCTTCAATATTAATCGAAACCTCTTTGACCTACCCTAAGGCGGCACTGAGGCGTTAGATTAAATCCTTGGAACGGTAGGATAGACTATAAGTACTTAGTTTATGTTCCTAAAATTTTGGTAGTGTATGATTTGGATTTATTTTTTGTCAATTTTATTTACAACTGTTATATATATCTCTCTAAGGTGCTAGACTGCTAGTGTAAAATTGACTAGTAATGACTTCGTTAAAAAGTGGTAAGTAACTAGAACGTTGTATTTATTAATCTCACATGCAATTAATTTTCGGAAGAGATATTTCTCTTGAAGCCTTCAAAACTTAAGTGACGTAAATAGGCATGTCATTGCTGTCACTCGTGCAGAACGAGAGACAACCGTAGTTAGTTTGAAAGATGATTGGGACGATAAAATTCTTCTAGTAAATTGTGTAGTGTCTACACAAGAAATTTTCTGATAGAAAAATTGGAGAATCATAAATGAAAGTGTCGCTAGCTAGACGGTATTTGAAACCGATAAACTAGTGGGAGCTTTTATCCTATGTTTTTCTAATTTATTAGAAAATTAGTCCCACTGGGTAACACTTTCATTAGACATCCCACAGTTCACGAGTAGTGTCTACTCTAAAGAACTGCTAGTTCAAGACTGTTTCCTTTTAAGGAAAGTTAAGAATGGGAAAGAATGTCTATAAGTGTTAATTATCTTAACTAAAGTTTTAAGGCTAAACCGAAATATTAATTAAAGAAAGTATAGGATAAGGAAAGTGATTTCAGATCACTAACCAATAAATCCTTAGCGACTTTCATAACCGAGTAACTTGACTCGATAGCTTAGTTCTTTTGAAGAACAAGGAAGCTGTGCATTAATGATTAATAGAGTAACAACGGGCAGTAATTTCAGCTAGAATAGTGGGAGTGATATAAGGAAATGAATTTCGGATTCTATCCTTGAATATCACAGAAAAAGTTATTTTTCTGTTTACAGATTCGTTGGACCAAATGGATTCACTTTCATCTCGATACTACAGTTGCCTCATAGAAAGTGAATATGACATTTGTAGTACGAATCCGAGACTCGGACTTTTGTTTGATAAAGTCAGAACCACTAAGAAATGCTGAAAAGGTATATGTAACACGTCTTAAACTATTATAGGCGAATGGTTTCCGTATTAAGATAAACGACCCTTCAATATCTATTAATAAGAGCATATATCTTAGAGATAAGACCTGACGACTGGCTAAGGGTGATTCCTATCTCCCAGTCTAGGAACACTATCTCAAAGGAACAATGACTAAGTTTCCTTTCAATCGGGAAAGGGTAATAGATTTGAAGGGGAAACATAGCTTGTTCACCATGACCTTCGGGGTCTAGTGAGAGATACAAGCTAGTGGGAGTTTTTGAGTGGTGACATTTTGTCTGATGACTACTCGAAACGTGATTTAGTTTATCAAAAGAATACGAGGAGGAGTCTCTGATTTTAGCAGAGAATAGAGTATTCCATGCTAGAAATAGGCTATCGCATAGTCTTGGGACTGATGCTCGGTCTGCCTCCTAGTGGAATGTTTCTCATTGAGGAAGAAACCATAGACTTGCCTGATATAGTTATTAATGTGCTACAATACACTGTTAAACTCGATTAAGATAATTGGTTGCAAAATAACGGTTAACATTATTATGTAAACCGAGAAGTCTACCTAGAAGATGCCAGTGAATTTATGGATAATGAGTGAATTCGGTTCACACCACTTCCATAAATGTAGGCATTTAGCATTTAATGCTTGAAGGTAGGACTGGAGATTTTGCGCATACGTTCAGATTGTGACTGTTCGTGAAATATCTTAATGAGACGAGTGAAGGTTGATTATAAGATTCTTGAGATCAGAAAGTGACGGTTGAACAGTCACAAGCCTTCTGATAGAATCTATAAGTAACAACCTTAAACCTTGGAGTACGGTTACCCAAAGGTAGTTACTATCTGATTTAATCAGACCACGTCCAACATCGGTTGTAGGTGATTACAATGATAAATACTACTAGATCAGAATGTCAATCCACCACGCAGTGGGAGTATGGTTTAACCATTGACCCATTGTGGTTTTGTGGACTTTACGGTCTACTGGGGTGATTGATAATCTATGGCTCTTAGTGGGCTGTATAGGATTCTGATCATAAAGGTTGGTTTGACAGCCTTAACCCTGTGAATGGAGTTGTGGTACTCCAGTTCTGTTCAGCCTCTTGTAGAACCACCTGAGTGTCTCAGGCCCAGTGGGAGTAATTGGTCCTACGCCGAAAAGAGTCGAATGAATAGGAAAGCTTAAACTTTCAGCGCAAAGTTGAGTGGTATAGGGGTGATTCCCTGACAAGTAGAGAGTTAACCAGGCCTTGAACTCTCTCACCACTCAGTCTTGCTAGATTTCGTTAGAAAGCAGAAAATAGGGGTAATCCCCTGAGACTTTCTTGCCGAACAACGGAATCTGAATTCATTCAGAATAGAAGGGTTTTAGCTTAGAATGAATAACGGATTCGTTACAAAGCAGAAGATATGGGTGATTCACAGACATGGAATCCATTCCTTCCTGCGGGAAGTAGAGAGACAATCCCCTTATTTGTTAGCCCTAAGAAAGTGATCGATCCCGGGAGTTTCGCATTTGACTAATTAGCTACTAGTCAGATATGCATACTAATTGATCATCAGGGGGTTAATGGTAAATAAGGATAAGATATTCTGAGTCGGGTTCACGGAGACTTCCCACTCAGAATGGACAGTATATGGAGGGTTAATCCGTATGTAGTGATTATATCAATGGACGCTTATTCACTCTATGGGTTGAGTATAAGTATATATCTATAATCGGTAGAGTTCAGTTTCGGGTTTATGGTGGCGTAATCCCGGAATTAATAATTAATGTACTTATTCTGTTCGATGAATAATTAATTATTGGAGCTACTGGTTATAGGTCCATGGTCCCCGATGTGGCTTCTGTAATTCTGACTAATAATCTTGTTGTTTGGGCCTCAGTGATAATTAATTGGCTGGGCTAATTAATTGATATGCATGGATATTATTTAGTTGGGCTAAATAATATAATACACATAAAAGACATTTTATGTGGGCTAAAACCCTAGGGAGGTGGCGCCATATTGGTTCTCTTTTAGCACAAGAATTGATTTTCTTGTGTTATGGAAAATAAAAGATATTCTTGTTATGTGATTGGTTGGATGACATGTTATTTGGTTTCCTATTAGTCAATAATATGTCACAATTATTCATTAAGGAAAATATCTTTTTATTTTGTTTAATTAATTATTTATTTAATTAATTAAAACTTGGAGACCAAGGATTTACTCTCTATAAAAGGAGAGTTATTCCAAGGAAATTACAATTGAAAATTGACCACCATTGAAAAAGAGAGAAAAAATTAGTTTTCTCCTCTAGGGTTTTAGTAGAAGAAAAACTCTAAGTTTTTCTTAGTGTTGCATATCAAAGAGGCTCGTTTATCAAGAAGGGTGTCCACCAACCGCCGTTTGGAGAACACATCGGAAGATCAAGGCGACTCTTCCCGTTATTGGTAACACGTTCTTAACCCCCTTGTAGTCGTTTAAGTCCTTTAATTATGAATTGTGTCATATAAATCGTGATCCATCCGCTGCGCATAGATCTAACTCGTTTAGATCTAAGAACCTACATCCTTCAATAAGCACCCGGACCAGCCGTCTCGATATCGGTAAAGGGATATAGGGAATGCAGGTTTCAAGTAGCGACGTCGGGGTGAGCGATCTCGATAGCCCCATACCCATCAGGGGTATCGGGGCCGAGCCTGTCATGCCATTTCTAGGGCCTGTTATACCAAGTACAGACATCGATGTCCACCAACCCGTGTCGGATAAAGAAAAATTGGGGCTTCCACTCGCCCTGAGACGAAGTCACCTTCCTCACGAATTCCGACGTCAGAGGATGCTTCTGAAAAGTATACCATCCCGCATCTTGCAGGCTTTGGATGGCATAGTATTGGCGGAATAGTCGAACCGAGAACTCGACCTTGGCGATTCGACATGCCAGTACGAATCCCATGACGCTTCTGACTCCATTTGGAGCAAGTTGTGGGACGCTAATTTTGTAATGACGGAGAACCTCTATGAGACACGGGTCGAAGGGAAACCTTAACCCCTCCTTCAATTGTGCCTCGTATATGGCGCAGAATCCGGGAGGAGGGTCACAAGCAAACTGGAATTGACCATGCGATACCTTGATGTTCGCAGAAGAATAGGGTATCCCGTATCGTATGCAGATGGTTTTGGCTTTCTCCGGGGTCATATTTGAGATGCACCCGTACGGCCCTTGGCCTTTCATCCTTGTTTGGCGTTTAGTAGTGGGTTGAGGGGACGATTCTTCTTCTCCTCCCTCTTCTTCTTCTCCGGTAGCTCTCTCACCGGATGCGGTTGGACGCTCAGAAACCGTTTTCTCAGAAGATTCTTCTTCTACCACAACAATTTCTTCCCTGTTTTGAGAATCGCTATCACTACTAGACATGGAATCAACAATAGATGCAGAAAATAAAAGACAAAAGAAAAAAGAGTTTGAGCAAATTGTGGCTTACTTGCGTGTTTCTGATAAAACAGAGACAGATAATGGCAAATGAGAGAGTGCAAAGTCTGGGGCTCCTTTTATGCTTGTGAAATCTTCTAAATGATTTGAAATTGTGAATTTGGGGGCAGTTATAGGGTACGTAACGCGAGAATCAAGGACAAAATCCCTGCGTGGCCCAATGGCAAACGCTTCGTTTCCCTCACCAATTAATGCTGGTATAGTGTGACATCATCCTGACGACAGCCTACATCGGCTAGGAGGACAGCTGTATTCCCGTCTAAAGGAGACCACGTGTCGAAGAGGTCATTCAAATTTTCAGATCCGACATCAGCACTCGAGATGAGCTTCCCTCCGATCTGGGGGGCTTATGATGATACGGGGATTCACTCCTCCACGTGGAAATATCTGATTGGTCCAGCTGGCATGTGGAAAAGTCTACGTCGATGATCCACATCGGATCGAATGCTATGCATACCAGTGAAGACCGCAATGACAGGCAGATTATGCAAGTGTCCCACCTCGATCGCCCATGTCGGTATGACTCGAGTCGATGCCAAGACTTCCAGTCCATACACTCGGGCCCACCGCCCAGCAGGTTACTTGGGCAGGAGGGCAAGGTCCATTTAAGGGTATTTATGTCAATAGACCCAACCGCCCTAAACTTAGGGCAGAAGAAGGGCATGTGCCTATAAATACATCATTCCAGGAACTACGTAAGGCTTGATTCCTGGACATTCACACAGGATACGTAGGCAATCAAAGATAAATTCTTGGACTCAGCCATAAAACACCAAAAGCACTATCTTTTGCACAGTTACAGCCGTTCGATTCCTTTACAGCTCATCCTTAGATTACACGTGGCCCAGGTTTATCGGTGTTGCATCATTCAGCCTCATCACCCCGTTTTGAGTAAACCTTACTACAATTATATCCAAAAAGTTGTAAACCCCCATTTTGATTAAAAAATAATACATTTATTTACAAAAAGTTGTAAACCCCCGTTTTGAGTAAACTCTACTATAATTTTATATACAAAAAGTTGTAAACCCCCATTTTGAGTAAACACTAATACAATTATATACAAAAATTTGTAAACCCCCGTTTTAAATAAAATCTAATACAATTATATACAAAAAATTGTAAACCCTCATTTTGTGTAAACACTAATACAATTATATACAAAAAGTTGTAAACCCCTGTTTTGAGTATACTTTGCTATAACATTATATATAAAGTTGTAAACATCCATTTTGAGTAAACTCTACTTCAATTATATACAAAAAGTTGTAAACCACCGTTTTGAGTAAACTCTATTACAATTATATCCAAAAAGTTGTAAACCCCCGTTTTGAGTAAACAATAATACAATTATATACAAAAAGTTGAAAACCCCCGTTTTGAGTGAACTCTACTATAATTTTATATACAAAAAGTTGTAAACCCCCATTTTGAGTAAACACTAATACAATTATATACAAAAAGTTGACCCCCATTTTGAGTAAACCCTACTACAATTATATCCAAAAAGTTGTAAACCCCCGTTTTGAGTAAACAATAATACAATTATATACAAAAAGTTGTAAACCCCCGTTTTGAGTAAACTCTACTACAATTATATCCAAAAAGTTGTAAACCCCCGTTTTGAGTAAACAATAATACAATTATATACAAAAGGTTGTAAACCCCCGTTTTGAGTGAACTCTACTATAATTTTATATACAAAAAGTTGTAAACCCCCATTTTGAGTAAACACTAATACAATTATATACAAAAAATTTTAAACCCCCGTTTTGAGTAAACCCTAAACAATAATACAATTATATACAAAAAGTTGTAAACCCCCGTTTTGAGTAAACTCTACTATAATTTTATATACAAAAAGTTATAAACCCCTATTTTGAGTAAACACTAATACAATTATATCAAAAAGTTGTAAACCCCCGTTTTAAATAAAATCTAATACAATTATATACAAAAAGTTGTAAACCCCCGTTTTGAGTAAACACTAATACAATTATATAAAAAAAGTTGTAAACCCCTGTTTTGAGTAAACTTTACAATGACATTATATATAAAGTTGTAAACCTCCGTTTTGAGTAAACTCTACTTCAATTATATACAAAAATTTGTAAACCCCCATTTTGAGTAAACTCTACTACAATTATATCCAAAAAGTTGTAAAGTCCCGTTTTGAGTAAACAATAATACAATTATATACAAAAAGTTGTACAAAAAGTTGTAAACCCCCATTTTGAGTAAACACTAATACAATTATATACAAAAAGTTGTAAACCCCTATTTTGAGTAAACCCTACTACAATTATATCTAAAAAGTTGTAAACCCCCGTTTTGAGTAAACAATAATACATTTATATACAAAAAGTTGTAAACCCCCGTTTTGAGTAAACTCTACTATAATTTTATATACAAAAAGTTGTAAACCCCCATTTTGAGTAAACACTAATACAATTATTTACAAAAATTTGTAAACCCCCGTTTTAAATAAAATCTAATACAATTATATATAAAAAGTTGTAAACCCTCGTTTTGAGTAAACACTAATACAATTATATACAAAAATTTGTAAACCCCCGTTTTGAGTAAACTTTACTATAACATTATATATAAAGTTGTAAACATCCATTTTGAGTAAACTCTACTTCATTTATATACAAAAAGTTGTAAACCCCCGTTTTGAGTAAACCCTACTACAATTATATCCAAAAAGTTGTAAACCCCCGTTTTGAGTAAACAATAATACAATTATACACAAAAGGTTGTAAACCCCCGTTTTGAGTGAACTCTACTATAATTTTATATACAAAAAGTTGTAAACCCCTATTTTGAGTAAACACTAATACAATAATATACAAAAATTTGTAAACCCCCGTTTTAAATAAAATCTAATACAATTATATACAAAAAGTTGTAAACCCTCGTTTTGAGTAAACACTAATACAATTATATACAAAAATTTGTAAACCCCGGTTTTGAGTAAACTTTACAATAACATTATATATAAAGTTGTAAACATCCATTTTGAGTAAACTCTACTTCAATTATATACAAAAAGTTGTAAACCCCCGTTTTGAGTAAACCCTACTACAATTATATCCAAAAAGTTGTAAACCCCCGTTTTGAGTAAACAATAATACAATTATATACAAAAAGTTGTAAACCCCCGTTTTGAGTGAACTCTACTATAATTTTATATACAAAAAGTTGTAAACCCCCATTTTGAGTAAACACTAATACAAATATATACAAAAAGTTGTAAACCCCCATTTTAAATAAAATTTAATACAATTATATACACAAAGTTGTAAACCCCCATTTTGAGTAAACACTAATACAATTATATACAAAAAGTTGTAAACCCCTGTTTTGAGTATACTTTGCTATAACATTATATATAAAGTTGTAAACATCCATTTTGAGTAAACTCTACTTCAATTATATACAAAAAGTTGTAAACCACCGTTTTGAGTAAACTCTATTACAATTATATCCAAAAAGTTGTAAACCCCCGTTTTGAGTAAACAATAATACAATTATATACAAAAAGTTGAAAACCCCCGTTTTGAGTGAACTCTACTATAATTTTATATACAAAAAGTTGTAAACCCCCATTTTGAGTAAACACTAATACAATTATATACAAAAAGTTGTAAACCCCCATTTTGAGTAAACCCTACAACAATTATATCCAAAAAGTTGTAAACCCCCGTTTTGAGTAAACAATAATACAATTATATACAAAAAGTTGTAAACCCCCTTTTTGAGTAAACTCTACTACAATTATATCCAAAAAGTTGTAAACCCCCGTTTTGAGTAAACAATAATACAATTATATACAAAAGGTTGTAAACCCCCGTTTTGAGTGAACTCTACTATAATTTTATATACAAAAAGTTGTAAACCCCCATTTTGAGTAAACACTAATACAATTATATACAAAAATTTTTAAACCCCCGTTTTGAGTAAACCCTAAACCCTAAACAATAATACAATTATATACAAAAAGTTGTAAACCCCCGTTTTGAGTAAACTCTACTATAATTTTATATACAAAAAGTTATAAACCCCTATTTTGAGTAAACACTAATACAATTATATACAAAAAGTTGTAAACCCCCGTTTTAAATAAAATCTAATACAATTATACACAAAAAGTTGTAAACCCCCGTTTTGAGTAAACACTAATACAATTATATACAAAAAGTTGTAAACCCCTGTTTTGAGTAAACTTTACTATGACATTATATATAAAGTTGTAAACCTCCGTTTTGAGTAAACTCTACTTCAATTATATACAAAAATTTGTAAACCCCCGTTTTGAGTAAACTCTACTACAATTATATCCAAAAAGTTGTAAAGTCCCGTTTTGAGTAAACAATAATACAATTATATACAAAAAGTTGTACAAAAAGTTGTAAACCCCCATTTTGAGTAAACACTAATACAATTACATACAAAAAGTTGTAAACCCCTATTTAGAGTAAACCCTACTACAATTATATCCAAAAAGTTGTAAACCCCCGTTTTGAGTAAACAATAATACATTTATATACAAAAAGTTGTAAACCCCCGTTTTGAGTAAACTCTACTATAATTTTATATACAAAAAGTTGTAAACCCCCATTTTGAGTAAACACTAATACAATTATATACAAAAATTTGTAAACCCCCGTTTTAAATAAAATCTAATACAATTATATACAAAAAGTTGTAAACCCTCGTTTTGAGTAAACACTAATACAATTATATACAAAAATTTGTAAACCCCCGTTTTGAGTAAACTTTACTATAACATTATATATAAAGTTGTAAACATCCATTTTGAGTAAACTCTACTTCAATTATATACAAAAAGTTGTAAACCCCCGTTTTGAGTAAACCCTACTACAATTATATCCAAAAAGTTGTAAACCCCCGTTTTGAGTAAACAATAATACAATTATATACAAAAAGTTGTAAACCCCCGTTTTGAGTGAACTCTACTATAATTTTATATACAAAAAGTTGTAAACCCCCATTTTGAGTAAACACTAATACAATTATATACAAAAAGTTGTAAACCCCCGTTTTAAATAAAATCTAATACAATTATATACAAAAAGTTGTAAACCCCCGTTTTGAGTAAACACTAATACAATTATATACAAAAAGTTGTAAACCCCGGTTTTGAGTAAACTTTACAATAACATTATATATAAAGTTGTAAACATCCATTTTGAGTAAACTCTACTTCAATTATATACAAAAAGTTGTAAACCCCGTTTTGAGTAAACCTACTACAATTATATCCAAAAAGTTGTAAACCCCGTTTTGAGTAAACAATAATACAATTATATACAAAAAGTTGTAAACCCCCGTTTTGAGTGAACTCTACTATAATTTTATATACAAAAAGTTGTAAACCCCCATTTTGAGTAAACACTAATACAAATATATACAAAAAGTTGTAAACCCCATTTTAAATAAAATTTAATACAATTATATACAAAAAGTTGTAAACCCTCATTTTGAGTAAACACTAATACAATTATATACAAAAAGTTGTAAACCCCTGTTTTGAGTATACTTTGCTATAACATTATATATAAAGTTGTAAACATCCATTTTGAGTAAACTCTACTTCAATTATATGCAAAAAGTTGTAAACCACCATTTTGAGTAAACTCTATTACAATTATATCCAAAAAGTTGTAAACCCCGTTTTGAGTAAACAATAATACAATTATATACAAAAAGTTGAAAACCCCGTTTTGAGTGAACTCTACTATAATTTTATATACAAAAGTTGTAAACCCCATTTTGAGTAAACACTAATACAATTATATACAAAAGTTGTAAACCCCATTTTGAGTAAACCTACTACAATTATATCCAAAAGTTGTAAACCCCGTTTTGAGTAAACAATAATACAATTATATACAAAAGTTGTAAACCCCGTTTTGAGTAAACTCTACTACAATTATATCCAAAAGTTGTAAACCCCGTTTGAGTAAACAATAATACAATTATATACAAAAGGTTGTAAACCCCGTTTTGAGTGAACTCTACTATAATTTTATATACAAAAGTTGTAAACCCCATTTTGAGTAAACACTAATACAATTATATACAAAATTTTAAACCCCGTTTTGAGTAAACCTAAACTAAACAATAATACAATTATATACAAAAAGTTGTAAACCCCCGTTTTGAGTAAACTCTACTATAATTTTATATACAAAAAGTTATAAACCCTATTTTGAGTAAACACTAATACAATTATATACAAAAAGTTGTAAACCCCCGTTTTAAATAAAATCTAATACAATTATATACAAAAAGTTGTAAACCCCTGTTTTGAGTAAACACTAATACAATTATATACAAAAAGTTGTAAACCCCTGTTTTGAGTAAACTTTACTATGACATTATATATAAAGTTGTAAACCTCCGTTTTGAGTAAACTCTACTTCAATTATATACAAAAATTTGTAAACCCCCGTTTTGAGTAAACTCTACTACAATTATATCCAAAAAGTTGTAAAGTCCCGTTTTGAGTAAACAATAATACAATTATATACAAAAAGTTGTACAAAAAGTTGTAAACCCCCATTTTGAGTAAACACTAATACAATTATATACAAAAAGTTGTAAACCCCTATTTTGAGTAAACCCTACTACAATTATATCCAAAAAGTTGTAAACCCCCGTTTTGAGTAAACAATAATACATTTATATACAAAAAGTTGTAAACCCCCGTTTTGAGTAAACACTACTATAATTTTATATACAAAAAGTTATAAACCCCCATTTTGAGTAAACACTAATACAATTATTTACAAAAATTTGTAAACCCCCGTTTTAAATAAAATCTAATACAATTATATATAAAAAGTTGTAAACCCTCGTTTTGAGTAAACACTAATACAATTATATAAAAAAATTTGTAAACCCCCGTTTTGAGTAAACTTTACTATAACATTATATATAAAGTTGTAAACATCCATTTTGAGTAAACTCTACTTCATTTATATACAAAAAGTTGTAAACCCCCGTTTTGAGTAAACCCTACTACAATTATATCCAAAAAGTTGTAAACCCCCGTTTTGAGTAAACAATAATACAATTATATAAAAAAAGTTATAATCCCCCATTTTCAGTAAACTCTACTATAATTTTATATACAAAATTTTGAAAACACCCATTTTGAGTAAACACTAATACAATTATAAACAAAAAGTTGTAAACCCCGTTTTAAATAAAATCTAATACAATTATATACAAAAAGTTGTAAACCCCCGTTTTGAGTAAACACTAATACAATTATATACAAAAAGTTGTAAACCTACGTTTTTTGTAAACTCTACTATAACATTATATATAAAGTTGTAAACCTCCGTTTTGAGTAAACTCTACTTCAATTATATAAAAAAAGTTGTAAACCCTGTTTTGAGTAAACCCTACTACAATTATATCCAAAAAGTTGTAAACCCCCGTTTTGAGTAAACAATAATACAATTATATACAAAAAGTTGTAAACCCCCATTTTGAGTGAACTCTACTATAATTTTATATACAAAAAGTTGTAAACCCCCATTTTGTGTAAACACTAATACAAATATATACAAAAAGTTGTATACCCCCATTTTAAATAAAATCTAATATAATTATATACAAAAAGTTGTAAACACCCATTTTGAGTAAACACTAATACAATTATATACAAAAAGTTGTAAACCCCCATTTTGAGTAAACCCTACTACAATTATATCCAAAAAGTTGTAAACCCCATTTTGTGTAAACAATAATACAATTATATACAAAAAGTTGTAAACCCCCGTTTTGAGTAAACTCTACTACAATTATATCCAAAAAGTTGTAAACCCCCGTTTTGAGTAAACAATAATACAATTATATACAAAAGGTTGTAAACCCCCGTTTTGAGTGAATTCTACTATAATTTTATATACAAAATGTTGTAAACCCCCATTTTGAGTAAACACTAATACAATTATATACAAAAAGTTGTCAACCCCCATTTTGAGTAAACAATAATACAATTATATACAAAAGGTTGTAAACCCCCGTTGTGAGTAAACTCTACTATAATTTTATATACAAAAAGTTATAAACCCCCATTTTGAGTAAACACTAATACAATTATATACAAAAAGTTGTAAACCCCCGTTTTAAATAATATCTAATACAATTATATACAAAAAGTTGTAAACCCCCGTTTTGAGTAAACACTAATACAATTATATACAAAAAGTTGTAAACCCCCGTTTTGAGTAAACTTTACTATGACATTATATATAAAGTTGTAAACCTCCATTTCGAGTAAAATCTACTTCAATTATATACAAAAATTTGTAAACCCCCGTTTTGAGTAAACTCTACTACAATTATATCCAAAAAGTTGTAAAGTCCCGTTTTGAGTAAACAATAATAAAATTATATACAAAAAGTTGTAAACCCCCGTTTTGAGTGAACTCTAATATAATTTTATATACAAAAAGTTGAAAACACCCATTTTGAGTAAACACTAATACAATTTTATACAAAAAGTTGTAAACCCCCATTTTGAGTAAACCCTACTACAATTATATCCAAAACGTTGTAAACCCCCGTTTTGAGTAAACAATAATACATTTATATACAAAAAGTTGTAAACCCCCGTTTTGAGTAAACACTAATACAATTATTTACAAAAATTTGTAAACCCCCGTTTTAAATAAAATCTAATACAATTATATACAAAAGTTGTAAACCCTCATTTTGAGTAAACACTAATACAATTATATACGAAAAGTTGTAAACCCCCATTTTGAGTAAACCCTAGTACAATTATATCCAAAAAGTTGTAAACCCTCGTTTTGAGTAAACAATAATACAATTATATACAAAAAGTTTTAAACCCCCGTTTTGAGTAAACTCTACTATAATTTTATATACAAAAAGTTGTAAACCCCTATTTTGAGTAAACACTAATACAATTATATACAAAAATTTGTAAACCCCCGTTTTAAATAAAATCTAATACAATTATATACAAAAAGTTGTAAACCCTCATTTTGAGTAAACACTAATACAATTATATACAAAAATTTGTAAACCCCCATTTTGAGTAAACTTTACTAAAACATTATATATAAAGTTGTAAACATCCATTTTGAGTAAACTCTACTTCAATTATATACAAAAAGTTGTAAATCCCCGTTTTGAGTAAACTCTACTACAATTATATCCAAAAAGTTGTAAAGTCCCGTTTTGAGTAAACAATAATACAATTATATACAAAAAGTTGTACAAAAAGTTGTAAACCCCCATTTTGAGTAAACACTAATACAATTATATACAAAAAGTTGTAAACCCCCATTTTGAGTAAACCCTACTACAATTATATCCAAAAAGTTGTAAACCCCCATTTTGAGTAAACAATAATACAATTATATACAAAAAGTTGTAAACCCCCGTTTTGAGTAAACCCTACTACAATTATATCCAAAAAGTTATAAACCCCCGTTTTGAGTAAACAATAATACAATTATATACAAAAGGTTGTAAACCCCCGTTTTGAGTGAACTCTACTATAATTTTATATACAAAAAGTTGTAAACCCCCATTTTGAGTAAACACTAATACAATTGTATACAAAAAAGTTATAAACCCCCATTTTGAGTAAACACTAATACAATTATATACAAAAAGTTGTAAACCCCCGTTTTAAATAAAATCTAATACAATTATATACAAAAAGTTGTAAACCCCCGTTTTGAGTAAACACTAATACAATTATATACAAAAAGTTGTAAACCCCTGTTTTGAGTAAACTTTACTATGACATTATATATAAAGTTGTAAACCTCCGTTTTGAGTAAACTCTACTTCAATTATATACAAAAATTTGTAAACCCCCGTTTTGAGTAAACTCTACTACAATTATATCCAAAAAGTTGTAAAGTCCCGTTTTGAGTAAACAAAAATACAATTATATACAAAAAGTTGTAAACCCCCATTTTGAGTAAACACTAATACAATTATATACAAAAAGTTGTAAACCCCTATTTTGAGTAAACCCTACTACAATTATATCCAAAAAGTTGTAAACCCCCATTTTGAGTAAACTCTACTTCAATTATATACAAAAATTTGTAAACCCCCGTTTTGAGTAAACTCTACTACAATTATATCCAAAAAGTTGTAAAGTCCCGTTTTGAGTAAACAAAAATACAATTATATACAAAAAGTTGTAAACCCCCATTTTGAGTAAACACTAATACAATTATATACAAAAAGTTGTAAACCCCTATTTTGAGTAAACCCTACTACAATTATATCCAAAAAGTTGTAAACCCCCGTTTTGAGTAAACAATAATACATTTATATACAAAAAGTTGTAAACCCCCATTTTGAGTAAACTCTACTATAATTTTATATACAAAATGTTGTAAACCCCCATTTTGAGTAAACACTAATACAATTATTTACAAAAATTTGTAAACCCCCATTTTAAATAAAATCTAATACAATTATATACAAAAACTTGTAAACCCTCGTTTTGAGTAAACTCTAATACAATTATATACAAAAATTTGTAAACCCCCGTTTTGAGTAAACTTTACTATAACATTATATAAAAACTTGTAAACATCCATTTTGAGTAAACTCTACTTCATTTATATACAAAAAGTTGTAAACCCCCGTTTTGAGTAAACCCTACTACAATTATATCCAAAAAGTTGTAAACCCTCGTTTTGAGTAAACAATAATACAATTATATACAAAAAGTTGTAAACCCCCGTTTTGAGTGAACTCTACTATAATTTAATATACAAAAAGTTGTAAACACCTATTTTGAGTAAACACTAATACAATTATATACAAAAATTTGTAAACCCCCGTTTTAAATAAAATCTAATACAATTATATACAAAAAGTTGTAAACCCTCGTTTTGAGTAAACACTAATACAATTATATACAAAAATTTGTAATCCCCCGTTTTGAGTAAACTTTACTATAAAATTTTATATAAAGTTGTAAACATCCATTTTGAGTAAACTCTACTTCAATTATATACAACAAGTTGTAAACCCCCGTTTTGAGTAAACCCTACTACAATTATATCCAAAAAGTTGTAAACCCCCGTTTTGAGTAAACAATAATACAATTATATACAAAAAGTTGTAAACCCCCGTTTTGAGTAAACCCTACTACAATTATATCCAAAAAGTTGTAAACCCCCGTTTTGAGTAAACAATAATACAAGTATATACAAAAAGTTGTAAACCCCCGTTTTGAGTGAACTCTACTATAATTTTATATACAAAAAGTTGTAAACCCCCATTTTGAGTAAACACTAATACAAATATATACAAAAAGTTGTAAACCACCATTTTAAATAAAATCTAATACAATTATATACAAAAAGTTGTAAACCCCCATTTTGAGTAAACTCTAATACAATTATATACAAAAAGTTGTAAACCCCCATTTTGAGTAAACCCTACTACAATTACATCCAAAAAGTTGTAAACCCCCGTTTTGAGTAAACAATAATACAATTATATACAAAAAGTTGTAAACCCCCGTTTTGAGTAAACTCTACTACAATTATATCCAAAAAGTTGTAAACCCCCGTTTTGAGTAAACAATAATACAATTATATACAAAAGGTTGCAAACCCCCATTTTGAGTGAACTCTACTATAATTTTATATACAAAAAGTTGTAAACCCCCATTTTGAGTAAACACTAATAAAATTATATACAAAAAGTAGTAAACCCCCGTTTAGAGTAAACAATAATACAATTATATACAAAAAGTTGTAAACCCCCGTTTTGAGTAAACTCTACTATAATTTTATATACAAAAATTTATAAACCCCCATTTTGAGTAAACACTAATACAATTATATACAAAAAGTTGTAAACCCCCATTTTAAATAAAATCTAATACAATTATATATAAAAAGTTGTAAACCCCCGTTTTGAGTAAACACTAATACAATTATATACAAAAAGTTGTAAACCCCCGTTTTGAGTAAACTTTACTATGACATTATATATAAAGTTGTAAACCTCCATTTCTAGTAAAATCTACTTCAATTATATACAAAAATTTATAAACCCCCGTTTTGAGTAAACTCTACTACAATTATATCCAAAATGTTGTAAAGTCCCGTTTTGAGTAAACAATAAAACAATTATATACAAAAAGTTGTAAACCCCTATTTTGAGTGAACTCTAATATAATTTTATATACAAAAAGTTGTAAACCCCCATTTTGAGTAAACACTAATACAATTATATACAAAAAGTTGTAAACCCCCATTTTGAGTAAACTCTACTACAATTATATCTAAAACGTTGTAGACCCCTATTTTGAGTATACAATAATACATTTATATACAAAAAGTTGTAAACCCCCATTTTGAGTAAACTCTACTATAATTTTATATACAAAAAGTTGTAAACCCTATTTTGATTAAACACTAATACAATTATTTACAAAAATTTGTAAACCCCCGTTTTAAATAAAATCTAATACAATTATATACAAAAGTTGTAAACGCTCGTTTAGAGTAAACACTAATACAATTATATACAAAAATTTGTAAACCCCCGTTTTGAGTAAACTTTACTATAACATTATATATAAAGTTGTAAACATCCATTTTGAGTAAACTCTACTTCAATTATATACAAAAAGTTGTAAACCCCCGTTTTGAGTAAACCCTACTACAATTATATCCTTAAAGTTGTAAACCCCCGTTTTGAGTAAACAATAATACAATTATATACAAAAAGTTGTAAACCCCCGTTTTGAGTAAACTCTACTATAATTTTATATACAAAAAGTTGTAAACCCCCTATTTTGAGTAAACACTAATACAATTATATACAAAAATTTATAAACCCCCGTTTTAAATAAAATCTAATACAATTATATACAAAAAGTTGTAAACCCTCATTTTGAGTAAACACTAATACAATTATATACAAAAAATTTTAAACCCCCGTTTTGAGTAAACGTTACTATAACATTATATATAAAGTTGTAAACATCCATTTTGAGTAAACTCTACTTCAATTATATACAAAAAGTTGTAAATCCCCATTTTGAGTATACTCTACAACAATTATATCCAAAAAGTTGTAAACCCCCGTTTTGAGTAAACAATAATACCATTGTATACAAAAAGTTGAAAACCCCCGTTTTGAGTGAACTCTACTATAATTTTATATACAAAAATTTGTAAACCCCCATTTTGAGTAAACACTAATACAATTATATACAAAAATTTGTAAACCCCCATTTTGAGTAAACCCTACTACAATTATATCCAAAAAGTTGTAAACCTCCATTTTGAGTAAACAATAATACAATTATATACAAAAAGTTGTAATCCCCCGTTTTGAGTAAACTCTACTATAATTATATCCAGAAAATTGTAAACCCCCGTTTTGAGTAAACAATAATACAATTATATAGAAAAGGTTGTAAACCCCCGTTTTGAGTGAACTCCACTATAATTTTATATACAAAAAGTTGTAAACCCCCATTTTGAGTAAACACTAATACAATTATATACAAAAAGTTGTAAACCCCCGTTTAGAGTAAACAATAATACAATTATATACAAAAAGTTGTAAACCCCCGTTTTGAGTAAACTCTACTATAATTTTATATACAAAAAGTTATAAACCCCCATTTTGAGTAAACACTAATACAATTATATACAAAAAGTTGTAAACCCCCGTTTTAAATAAAATCTAATACAATTATATACAAAAAGTTGTAAACCCCCGTTTTGAGTAAACACTAATACAATTATATATAAAAAGTTGTAAACCCCCGTTTTAAATAAAATCTAATACAATTATATACAAAAAGTTGTAAACCCTCGTTTTGAGTAAACACTATTACAATTATATACAAAAATTTGTAAACTCTCGTTTTGAGTAAACTTTACTATAACATTATATATAAAGTTGTAAACCCCCGTTTTGGGTAAACCCTACTACAATTATATCCAAAAAGTTGTAAACCCCCGTTTTGAGTAAACAATAATACAATTATATACAAAAAGTTGTAAACCCCCGTTTTGAGTAACTTTACTATAATTTTATATACAAAAAGTTGGAAACCCCTATTTTGAGTCAACACTAATACAATTATATACAAAAAGTTGTAAACCCCCATTTTAAATAAAATCTAATACAATTATATACAAAAAGTTATAAACCCCTATTTTGAGTAAACACTAATACAATTACATACAAAAAGTTGTAAACCCCCGTTTTGAGTAAACCCTACTACAATTATATCCAAAAAGTTGTAAACCCCTATTTTGAGTAAAAAATAATACATTTATTTACAAAAAGTTCTAAACCCCCTTTTTGAGTAAACTCTACTATAATTTTATATACAAAAATTTGTAAACCCCCATTTTGAGTAAACACTAATACAATTATATACAAAAATTTGTAAACCCCCGTTTTAAATAAAATCTAATACAATTATATACAAAAAGTTGTAAACCCTCATTTTGAGTAAACACTAATACAATTATATACAAAAAGTTGTAAACCCCTGTTTTGAGTATACTTTACTATAACATTATATATAAAGTTGTAAACATCCATTGTGAATAAACTCTACTTCAATTATATACAAAAAGTTGTAAACCCCCGTTTTGAGTAAACTCTACTACAATTATATTCAAAAAGTTGTAAACCCCCGTTTTGAGTAAACAATAATACAATTATATACAAAAAGTTGAAAACCCCCGTTTTGAGTGAACTCTACTATAATTTTATATACAGAAAGTTGTAAACCCCCATTTTGAGTAAACACTAATACAATTATATACAAAAAGTTGTAAACCCCCATTTTGAGTAAACCCTACTACAATTATATCCAAAAAGTTGTAAACCCCCATTTTGAGAAAACAATGATACAATTATATACAAAAAGTTGTAAACCCCCGTTTTGAGTAAACTCTACTACAATTATATCCAAAAAATTGTAAAACCCCGTTTTGAGTAAATAATAATACAATTATATACAAAAGGTTGTAAACCCCCGTTTTGAGTGAACTCTACTATAATTTTATATACAAAAAGTTGTAAACCCCCATTTTGAGTAAAAACTAATACAATTATATACAAAAAGTTGTAAACCCCCATTTTGAGTAAAAACTAATACAATTATATACAAAAAGTTGTAAACCCCCATTTTGAGTAAACAATAATACAATTATATACAAAAAGTTGTAAACCCCCGTTTTGAGTAAACTCTACTATAATTTTATATACAAAAAGTTATAAACCCCCATTTTGAGTAAACACTAATACAATTATATATAGAAAGTTGTAAACCCCCGTTTTAAATAAAACCTAATACAATTATATACAAAAAGTTGTAAACCCCCTTTTTGAGAAAACACTAATACAATTATATACAAAAAGTTGTAAACCCCCGTTTTGAGTAAACTTTACTATGACATTATATATAAAGTTGTAAACCTCCATTTCGAGTAAACTTTACTTCAATTATATACAAAAATTTGTAAACCCCCGTTTTGAGTAAACTCTACTACAATTATATCCAAAAAGTTGTAAAGTCCCGTTTTGAGTAAACAATAATACAATTATATACAAAAAGTTGTAAACCTCTGTTTTGAGTGAACTCTAATATAATTTTATATACAAAAAGTTCTAAACCCCCATTTTGAGTAAACACTAATACAATTATATACAAAAATTTGTAAACCCCCATTTTGAGTAAACCCTACTACAATTATATCCAAAACGTTGTAAACCCCTGTTTTGAGTAAACAATAATACATTTATATACAAAAAGTTGTAAACCCCTGTTTTGAGTAAACTCTACTATAATTTTATATACAAAAAGTTGTAAACACCCATTTTGAGTAAACACTAATACAATTGTTTACAATAATTTGTAAACCCCCGTTTTAAATAAAATCTAATACAATTATATACAAAAAGTTGTAAACCCTCATTTTGAGTAAACACTAATACAATTATATACAAAAATTTTTAAACCCCCGTTTTGAGTAAACTTTACTATAACATTATATATAAAGTTGTAAACATCCATTTTGAGTAAACTCTACTTCAATTATATACAAAAAGTTGTAAACCCCCGTTTTGAGTAAACCCTACTACAATTATATCCAAAAAGTTGTAAACCCCCGTTTTGAGTAAACAATAATACAATTATATACAAAAAGTTGTAAACCCCCGTTTTGTGTAAACTCTACTATAATTTTATATACAAAAAGTTGTAAACCCCTATTTTGAGTAAACACTAATACAATTATATACAAAAATTTGTAAACCCCCGTTTTAAATAAAATCTAATACAATTATACACAAAAAGTTGTAAACCCTCGTTTTGAGTAAACACTAATACAATTATATACAAAAATTTGTAAACCCCCGTTTTGAGTAAACTTTACTATAACATTATATATAAAGTTGTAAGAATCCATTTTGAGTAAACTCTACTTCAATTATAAACAAAAAGTTGTAAACCCCCCATTTTGAGTAAACTCCACTACAATTATATCCAAAAAGTTGTAAAGTCCCGTTTTGAGAAAACAATAATACAATTATATACAAAAAGTTGTAAACCCCCGTTTTGAGTGAACTCTAATATAATTTTATATACAAAAAGTTGTAAACCCCCATTTTGAGTAAACACTAATACAATTATATACAAAAAGTTGTAAACCCCCGTTTTGGGTAAACCCTACTACAATTATATCCAAAAAGTTGTAAACCCCCGTTTTGAGTAAACAATAATACATTTATATACAAAAAGTTGTAAACCCCCGTTTTGAGTAAACTCTACTATAATTTTATATACAAAAATTGTAAACCCCCATTTTGAGTAAACACTAATACAATTATATACAAAAATTTGTAAACCCCCGTTTTAAATAAAATCTAATACAATTATATACAAAAAGTTGTAAACCCTCGTTTTGAGTAAACACTATTACAATTATATACAAAAATTTGTATACCCCCGTTTTGAGTAAACTTTACTATAACATTATATATAAAGTTGTAAACATCCATTTTGAGTAAACTCTACTTCAATTATATACAGAAAGTTGTAAACCCCCGTTTTGAGTAAACCCTACTACAATTATATCCAAAAAGTTGTAAACCCCCGTTTTGAGAAAACAATAATACAATTATATACAAAAAGTTGTAAACCCCCATTTTGAGTGGACTTTACTATAATTTTATATACAAAAAGTTGGAAACCCCCATTTTGAGTAAACACTAATAAAATTATATACAAAAAGTTGTAAACCCCCGTTTTAAATAAAATCTAATACAATTATATACAAAAAGTTGTAAACCCCTATTTTGAGTAAACACTAATACAATTATATACAAAAAGTTGTAAACCCCCGTTTAGAGTAAACCCTACTACAATTATATTCAAAAAGTTGTAAACACCCATTTTGAGTAAAAAATAATACATTTATTTACAAAAAGTTCTAAACCCCCGTTTTGAGTAAACTCTACTATAATTTTATATACAAAAAGTTGTAAACCCCCATTTTGAGTAAACACTAATACAATTATATAAAAAAATTTGTAAACCCCCGTTTTAAATAAAATCTAATAC
>CM044907.1:46793150-46837665 GCA_024500145.1 Gentiana dahurica var. dahurica
ACTACAATTATATCCAAAAAGTTATAAACCCCCGTTTTGAGTAAATAATAATACAATTATATACAAAAAGTTGTAAACCCCTATTTTGAGTAAACTCTACTATAATTTTATATACAAAAAGTTGTAAACCCCCATTTTGAGTAAACACTAATACAATTATATACAAAAAGTTGTAAACCCCCGTTTTAAATAAAATCTAATACAATTATATACAAAAACTTGTAAACCCCCATTTTGAGTAAACACTAATACAATTATATACAAAAATTTGTAAACCCCCGTTTTGAGTAAACTTTACTATAACATTATATATAAAGTTGTAAACCTCCATTTTGAGTAAACTCTACTTCAATTATATACAAAAAGTTGTAAACCCCCGTTTTGAGTAAACTCTACTACAATTATATCCAAAAAGTTGTAAACCCCCGTTTTGAGTAAACAATAATACAATTATATACAAAAAGTTGTAAACCCCCGTTTTGAGTGAACTCTACTATAATTTTATATACAAAAAGTTGTAAACCCCCATTTTGAGTAAAAACTAATACAATTATATACAAAAAGTTACAAACACCCGTTTTGAGTAAACTCTACTATAATTTTATAGACAAAAGTTGTAAACCCCTTTTTGAGGAAATTCTACTACAATCATATTCAAAAAGTTGTAAACCCCTGTTTTGAGTAAACTTTAATATAATTTTATATACAAAAAGTTGTAAACCCCTGTTTTGAGTAAACACTAATACAATTATATACAAAAAGTTATAAACCCCCATTTTGAGTAAACACTAACACATTATATACAAAAAGTTGTAAACCCCGGTTTTGAGTAAACTCTTCTATAACAATATATACAAAGTTGAAAACCTCCATTTTGAGTAAACTCTACTACAATTATATCCAAAAAGTTGTAAACCCCCGTTTTGTGTAAACCTTAATATAATTATATACAAAAAGTTGTAAACCCCCGTTTTGTGTAAACTCTACTATAACATTATATACAAAGTTGTAAACCACCGTTTTGAGTTAACTCTAGTACAATTATATACAATAAGTTGTAAACCCTCATTTTGAGTAAACTATAATACAATTATACACAAAAAGTTGTAAACCCCCGTTTCGAGTAAACTCTACTATAATTTTATACACAAAAAGTTGTAAACCCCTATTTTGAAAAAACACTAATACAATTATATACAGAAAGTTGTAAACCTCCGTTTTGAGTAAACTCTACTATAATTTTATAGACAAAAGTTGTAAACCCCGTTTTGAGGAAATTCTACTACAATCATATTCAAAAAGTTGTAAACCCCTATTTTGAGTAAACTCTACTATAATTTTATATACAAAAAGTTGTAAACCCCCGTTTTGAGTAAACACTATTACAATTATATACAAAAAGTTTTAAACCCCCGTTTTGAGTAAACACTAACATATTATATACAAAAAGTTGTAAACCCCTGTTTTGAGTAAACTCTACTATAACATTATATACAAAGTTGTAAACCTCCATTTTGAGTAAACTCTACTACAATAATATCCAAAAAGTTGTAAACCCCCGTTTTGTGTAAACATTAATACAATTATATACAAAAAGTTGTAAACCCCCATTTTGTGTGAACTCTACTATAACATTATACACAAAGTTGTAAACCACCGTTTTGAGTTAACTCTACTACAATTATATACAAAAAGTTGTAAACCCCCATTTTGAGTAAACTGTAATACAATTATATCCAAAAAGTTGTAAACCCCGTTTTGAGTAAACAATTATATACAAAAGTTGTAAACTCGCTTTGAGTAATTTCTATAATTTATATACAAAAGTTGTAAACCCTTTTGTATATAAAATTATAGAGTTTACTAAAAGTTTACAACTTTTTGTATATAATTGTATTATTGTTTACTCAAAACGGGGGTTTACAACTTTTTGGATATAATTGTAGTAGGGTTTACTCAAAACGGGGGTTTACAACTTTTTGTATATAAAATTATAGTAGAGTTTACTCAAAACGGAGGTTTACAACTTTTTGAATATGATTGTAGTAGAATTTCCTCAAAACGGGGTTTACAACTTTTGTCTATAAACGGGTGTTTGTAACTTTTTGTATATAATTGTATTAGTGTTTACTCAAAATAGGGGTTTACAACTTTTTGTATATAAAATTATTGTAGAGTTTACTCAAAACGGGGGTTTACAACTTTTTGTATACAATTGTATTATTGTTTACTCAAAACGGGGGTTTACAACTTTTTGGATATAATAGTAGTAGAGTTTACTCAAAATGGGGGTTTACAACTTTTTGTATATAATTGAAGTAGAGTTTACTCAAAATTGAGGTTTACAACTTTATATGTAATGTTATATTACAGTTTACTCAAAACGGGGATTTATAACTTTTTGTATATAATTGTATTAGTGTTTACTCAAGACGGGGGTTTACAACTTTTTTTATGTAATTGTATTAGATTTTATTTAATACGGGGGTTTACAACTTTTTGTATATAATTGTATTATTGTTTACTCAAAATAGGAGTTTACAACTTTTTGTATATAAAATTATAGTAGAGTTTACTCAAAATGGGGGTTTACAACTTTTTGTATATAATTGTATTATTGTTTACTCAAAACGGGTTTACAACTTTTGGGATATAATTGTAGTAGGGTTTACTCAAAATGGGGGTTTACAACTTTTTGTATATAATTGTATTAGTGTTTACTCAAAATGGGTGTTTACAACTTTTTATGTATAAAATTATAGTAGAGTTCACTCAAAACGGGGGTTTACAACTTTTTGTATATAATTGTATTATTGTTAACTCAAAACAGGGGTTTGCAACTTTTTGGATATAATTGTAGTAAAGTTTACTCAAAACGGGGGTTTTCAACTTTTTGTATATAATTGAAGTTGAGTTTTCTCAAAATGGTGGTTTATAACTTTATATATAATGTTATAGTAGAGTTTACTCAAAACGGGGTTTTACAACTTTTTGTATATAATTGTATTAGTGTTTACTCAAAACGGGGGTTTACAACTTTTTGTATATAATTGTATTAGAATTTACTCAAAATGGGGGTTTACAACTTTTTGTATGTAAAATTATAGTTGAGTTTACTCAAAATGGGGGTTTACAACTTTATGTATATAATGGTGTTAGTGTTTACTCAAAACGGTGTTTTGCAACTTTTTGTACATAAAATTATTGTAAACTTTACTCAAAACGGGGGTTTACAACGTTTTGGATATAATTGTAGTAGAGTTTACTCAAAACGGTGGTTTACAACTTTTTATATATAATTGTTTAGAGGTTACTCAAAACGGGGGTATACAACTTTTTGTATATAGAATTATAGTAGAGTTTACTCAAAACGGGGGTTTACAACTTTTTTTTATAATTGTACTAGGGTTTGCCCAAAAATGGGGGTTTACAACATTTTGTATATAATCGTAGTAGAGTTTACTCAATATGGGGGTATACAACATTTTGAATATATTTATAGTAAAGTTTACTCAAAATAAGGGTTTATAAAATTGTATTAGTGTTTTCTAAAAATAGGGGTTTACAACTTTCTTTATATAATTGTATTAGTGTTTACTCAAAATAAGGGTTTACAACTTTTTGTATATAAAATTATAGTAAAGTTTACTCAATACGGGGGTTTACAACTTTTTGTATATAATTGTAATAGACTTTACTCAAAATGGGGGTTTAGAACTTTTTGTATATAATTGTAGTAGAGTTAACTCAAGACTGTGGTTTACAACTTTGTGTATATTGTTATAGTAGAGTTCACACAAAACGGGGGTTTACAACTTTTTGTATATAATTGTATTAATTTTTACACAAAACAGGGGTTTACAACTTTTTGGATATAATTGTAGTAGAGTTTACTCAAAATGGAGGTTTACAACTTTGTATATAATGTTATAGTAGAGTTTACTCAAAACGGGGGTTTACAACTTTTTGTATATAATGTGTTAGTGTTTACTCAAAACGAGGGTTTATAACTTTTTGTATATAATTGTATTGGTGTTTACTCAAAACGGGGTTTTACAACTTTTTGTATATAAAATTATAGTAGAGTTAACTCAAAACGGGGGTTTACAACTTTTTGAATATGATTGTAGTAGAATTTCCTCAAAACGGGGTTTACAACTTTTGTCTATAAAATTATAGTAGAGTTTACTCAAAACGGGTGTTTGTAACTTTTTGTATATAATTGTATTTGTGTTTACTCAAAATGGGGGTTTACAGCTTTTTGTATATAAAATTATAATTGAGTTCACTCAAAACGGGGGTTTACAACTTTTTGTATATAATTGATTATTTTTTACTCAAAATAGGGGTTTACAACTTTTTGTATATAAAATTATAGTAGAGTTTACTCGAAACGGGGGTTTAGAACTTTTTGTACATAATTGTATTATTGTTTACTCAAAACGGGGGTTTACAACTTTTTGGATATAATTGCAGTAGAGTTTACTCAAAACGGGGGCTTACAACTTTTTGTATATAATTGAAGTAGAGTTTACTCAAAACAGAGGTTTACAACTTTATATATAATGTTATAGTAGAGTTTACTCAAAACGGGGTTTTACAACTTTTTGTATATAATTGTATTAGTGTTTACTCAAAACGGGGTTTACAACTTTTTGTATATAATTGTTTTAGATTTTATTTAAAATGGGGGTTTACAAATTTTTGTATATAATTGTATTAGAATTTACTCAAAACGGGGGTTTACAACTTTTTGTGTATAAAATTATAGTTGTGTTTACTCAAAACAGGGGTTTACAACTTTTTGTATATAATTATTAGCGTTTACTCAAAAAAGGGGTTTACAACTTTTTGGATATAATTGTATTAGAGTTTACTCAAAACGGGGGTTTACAACTTTTTGTATATAAAATTATAGTAGAGTTTAATCGAAACGGGGGTTTACAACTTTTTGTATATAATTGTAGTAAAGTTTACTCAAATACGGGTTTACAATTTTTTGTGTATAATTGTATTAGTGTTTTCTCAAAATGGGGGTTTACAACTTTCTGTATATAATCGTATTAGAGTTTACTCAAAACGGGGGTTTAAAACTTTTTGTATATAAAATTATAGTAGAGTTTACTCAAAATGGGGGTTTACAACTTTTTGTATACTCAAAATGGGGGTTTACAACTTTTTGTATACTCAAAATTTGGGTTTACAACTTTTTGTATATAATTGTATTAGAATTTACTCAAAACAGGGGTTTACAACTTTTTGTATGTAAAATTATAGTTGAGTTTACTCAAAATAAGGGTTTACAACTTTTTGTATATAATGGTATTAGTGTTTACTCAAAACGGGGGTTGCCACTTTTTGTATATAAAATTATTGTAAACTCTACTCAAAACGGGGGTTTACAACTTTTTGGATATAATTGTAGTAGAGTTTACTCAAAACGGTGGTTTACAACTTTTTATATATAATTGTTTAGAGTTTACTCAAAACGGGGGATTACAACTTTTTGTATATAAAATTATAGTAGAGTTTACTCAAAACGGGGGTTTACAAATTTTTGTTTATAATTGTATTAGAGTTTACTCGGAAATGGGGGTTTACAACATTTTGTATATAATCGTAATAGTGTATACTCAATACGGTGGTTTACAACATTTTGTATATAATTATAGTAAAGTTTACTCAAAATAGGGGTTTATAAAATTGTATTAGTGTTTTCTCAAAACGGTGGTTTACAACTTTCTGTATATAATTGTGTTAGTGTTTAATCAAAATAGGGGTTTACAACTTTTTGTATATAAAATTATAGTAGAGTTTACTCAAAACGGGGGTTTACAACTTTTTGTATATAATTGTCTTAGAGTTACTCAAAATAGGGGTTTACAACTTTTTGTATATAATTGTAGTAGAGTTAACTCAAAACGGTGGTTTACAACTTTGTATATAATGTTATAGTAGAGTTTACACAAAACGGGGGTTTACAACTTTTTGTATATAATTGTATTAATGTTTACACAAAACAGGGGTTTACAACTTTTTAGATATAATTGTAGTAGAGGTTACCCAAAACGGGGGTTTACAACTTTTAGTATATAATTGAAGTAGAGTTTACTCAAAATGGAGGTTTACTACTTTATATATAATGTTATAGTAAAGTTTACTCAAATCGGGGGTTTACAACTTTTTGTATATAATTGTATTAGTGTTTAATCAAAACGGGGGTTTATAACTTTTTGTATATAATTATATTATATTTTATTTAAAACGGGGGTTTACAACTTTTTGTATGTAAAATTATAGTTGAGTTTACTCAAAATGGGAGTTTACAAATTTTTGTATGTAATGGTATTAGTGTTTACTCAAAACGGGGGTTTGCAACTTTTTGTATATAAAATTATTGTAAACTCTACTCAAAACGGGGGTTTACTATTTTTTGGATATAATTGTAGTAGAGTTTACTCAAAACGGTGGTTTACAACTTTTTATATATAATTGTTTAGAGGTTAATCAAAACGGGGGTTTAACACTTTTTGTATATAAAATTATAGTTGAGTTTACTCAAAACGGGGGTTTACAACTTTTTGTTTATAAATGTATTAGAGTTTACTCCAAAATGGGGGTTTACAACATTTTGTATATAATCGTAATAGAGTTTACTCAATACGGGGGTTTACAACATTTTGTATATAATTATAGTAAAGTTTACTCAAAATAGGGGTGTATAAAATTGTATTAGTGTTTTCTAAAAATGGGGGTTTACAACTTTCTTTATATAATTGTATTAGTGTTTACTCAAAATAAGGGTTTACAACTTTTTGTATATAATTGTATTAGTGTTTACTCAAAATAAGGGTTTACAACTTTTTGTATATAATTGTATTAGTGCTTACTCAAGATGGGGGTTTACAACTTTTTGTATATAAAATTATAGTATAGTTCACTCAAAACGGGGGTTTACAACTTTTTGTATATAATTGTATTATTGTTTACTCAAAACGGGGTTTTACAACTTTTTGCATATAATTGTATTATTGTTTACTCAAAATGGGGGTTTACAACTTTTTGTATATAATTGTATTAGATTTTTTTTAAAATGGGGTTTACAACTTTTTGTATATAATTGTATTAGTGTTACTCAAAATGGGGGTTTAAAACTTTTTGTATATAAAATTATAGTAGAGTTTACTCAAAACGGGGGTTTACAACTTTTTGTATATAATTGTATTATTGTTTACTCAAAACGGGGGTTTACAACTTTTTGTATATAATTATAGTAGAGTTTACTCAAAACGGGGGTTTACAACTTTTTGTATATAATTGTATTAGTGTTTACTAAAAATAGGGGTTTACAACTTTTTGTATATAAAATTATAGTAGAGTTCACTCAAAACGGGGGTTTACAACTTTTTGTATATAATTGTATTATTGTTTACTCAAAACAGGGGTTTACAACTTTTTGGATATAATTGTAGTAGAGTTTACTCAAAACGGGGGTTTACAACTTTTTGTATATAATTGAAGTAGAGTTTACTCAAAATGGAGGTTTACAACTTTATATATAATGTTATAGTAGAGTTTACTCAAAATAGGGGTTTACAACTTTTTGTATATAATTGTATTAGTGTTTACTCAAAACGGGGGTTTACTACTTTTTGTATATAATTGTATTAGATTTTATTTAAAATGGGGGTTTACAACTGTTCGTATATAATTGTATTAGTGTTTACTCAAAATGGGGGTTAAAAAATTTTTATAAATAAAATTATAGTAGAGTTTACTCAAAACGAGGGTTTACAACTTTTTGTATATAATTGTATTATTGTTTACTCAAAACGGGGGTTTACAACTTTTTGGATATAATTGTAGTAGGATTTACTCAAAACAGGGGTTTACAACTTTTTGTATATAATTGTATTAGTGTTTACTCAAAATAGGGGTTTACAACTTTTTGTATATAAAAATATAGTAGAGTTCATTCAAAACGGGGGTTTACAAATTTTTGTATATAATTGTATTAGATATTTTTTAAAATGGGGTTTACAACTTTTTATATATAATTGTATTAGTGTTACTCAAAATGGGGGTTTAAAACTTTTTGTATATAAAATTATAGTAGAGTTTACTCAAAATGGGGGTTTACAACTTTTTGTATATAATTGTATTATTGTTTACTCAAAACGGGGGTTTACAACTTTTGTCTATAAAATTATAGTAGAGTTTACTCAAAACGGGGGTTTACAACTTTTTGTATATAATTGTATTAGTGTTTACTAAAAATAGGGGTTTACAACTTTTTGTATATAAAATTATAGTAGAGTTCACTCAAAATGGGGGTTTACAACTTTTTGTATATAATTGTACTATTGTTTACTCAAAATAGGGGTTTACAACTTTTTGGATATAATTGTAGTAGAGTTTACTCAAAACGGGGGTTTACAACTTTTTGTATATAATTGAAGTAGAGTTTACTCAAAATGGAGGTTTACAACTTTATATATAATGTTATAGTAGAGTTTACTCAAAATAGGGGTTTACAACTTTTTGTATATAATTGTATTAGTGTTTACTCAAAACGGGGGTTTACTACTTTTTGTATATAATTGTATTAGATTTTATTTAAAATGGGGGTTTACAACTTTTCGTATATAATTGTATTAGTGTTTACTCAAAATGGGGGTTAATAAATTTTTGTAAATAAAATTATAGTAGAGTTTACTCAAAACGGGGGTTTACAACTTTTTGGATATAATTGTAGTAGGATTTACTCAAAACAGGGGTTTACAACTTTTTGTATATAATTGTATTAGTGTTTACTCAAAATAGGGGTTTACAACTTTTTGTATATAAAATTATAGTAGAGTTCATTCAAAACGGGGGTTTACAAATTTTTGTATATAATTGTATTAGATTTTTTTTAAAATGGGGTTTACAACTTTTTGTATATAATTGTATCAGTGTTACTCAAAATGGGGGTTTAAAACTTTTTGTATATAAAATTATAGTAGAGTTTACTCAAAACGGGGGTTTACAACTTTTTGTATATAATTGTATTATTGTTTACTCAAAACGGGGGTTTACAACTTTTGTCTATAAAATTATAGTAGAGTTTACTCAAAACGGGGGTTTACAACTTTTTGTATATAATTGTATTAGTGTTTACTAAAAATAGGGGTTTACAACTTTTTGTATATAAAATTATAGTAGAGTTCACTCAAAATGGGGGTTTACAACTTTTTGTATATAATTGTATTATTGTTTACTCAAAACAGGGGTTTACAACTTTTTGGATATAATTGTAGTAGAGTTAACTCAAAATGGAGGTTTTCAACTTTGTATATAATGTTATAGTAGAGTTTACTCAAAACGGGGGTTTACAACTTTTTGTATATAATGTGTTAGTGTTTACTCAAAATGGGGGTTGATAACTTTTTGTACATAATTGGATTAGTGTTTACTCAAAACGGGGGTTTACAACTTTTTGTATATAAAATTATAGTAGAGTTTACTCAAAACGGGGGTTTACAACTTTTTGAATATGATTGTAGTAGAATTTTCTCAAAACGGGGTTTACAACTTTTGTCTATAAAATTATAGTAGAGTTTTCTGAAAACGGGTGTTTACAACTTTTCGTATATAAAATTATAGTAGAGTTCACTCAAAACGGGGGTTTACAACTTTTTGTATATAATTGTATTATTGTTTACTCAAAATGGGTTTTACAACTTTTTGGATATAATTGTAGTAGAGGTTACTCAAAACGGGGGTTTACAACTTTTAGTATATAATTGATGTAGAGTTTACTCAAAATGGAGGTTTACTACTTTATATATAATGTTATAGTAAAGTTTACTCAAATCGGGGGTTTACAACTTTTTGTATATAATTGTATTAGTGTTTAATCAAAACAGGGGTTTACAACTTTTTGTTTATAATTGTATTAGATTTTATTTAAAACGGGGGTTTACAACTTTTTGTATGTAAAATTATAGTTGAGTTTACTCAAAATGGGAGTTTACAAATTTTTGTATGTAATGGTATTAGTGTTTACTCAAAACGGTGGTTTGCAACTTTTTGTATATAAAATTATTGTAAACTCTACTCAAAATGGGGGTTTACTACTTTTTGGATATAATTGTAGTAGAGTTCACTCAAAACGGTGGTTTACAACTTTTTATATATAATTGTTTAGAGGTTACTCAAAACGGGGGTTTACAACTTTTTGTATATAAAATTATAGTTGAGTTTACTCAAAACGGGGGTTTATAACTTTTTGTTTATAATTGTATTAGAGTTTACTCCAAAATGGGGGTTTACAACATTTTGTATATAATCGTAATAGAGTTTACTCAATACGGGGGTTTACAACATTTTGTATATAATTATAGTAAAGTTTACTCAAAATAGGGGTGTATAAAATTGTATTAGTGTTTTCTAAAAATGTGTGTTTACAACTTTCATTATATAATTGTATTAGTGTTTACTCAAAATAAGGGTTTACAACTTTTTGTATATAAAATTATAGTAAAGTTTACTCAATACGGGGGTTTACAACTTTTTGTATATAATTGTATTAGTGTTTACTCAAAATGGGGGTTTACAACTTTTTGTATATAAAATTATAGTATAGTTCACTCAAAACGGGGGTTTACAACTTTTTGTATATAATTGTATTATTCTTTACTCAAAACGGGGGTTTACAACTTTTTGGATATAATTGTATTATTGTTTACTCAAAACGGGGGTTTACAAATTTTTGTATATAATTGTATTAGATTTTTTTTAAAATGGGGTTTACAACTTTTTGTATATAATTGTATTAGTGTTACTCAAAATGGGGGTTTAAAACTTTTTGTATATAAAATTATAGTAGAGTTTACTCAAAACGGGGGTTTACAACTTTTGTCTATAAAATTATAGTAGAGTTTACTCAAAACGGGGGTTTACAACTTTTTGTATATAATTGTATTAGTGTTTACTAAAAATAGGGGTTTACAACTTTTTGTATATAAAATTATAGTAGAGTTCACTCAAAATGGGGGTTTACAACTTTTTGTATATAATTGTATTATTGTTTACTCAAAACAGGGGTTTACAACTTTTTGGATATAATTGTAGTAGAGTTTACTCAAAACGGGGTGATGTGATATATGATGAGTTTTACGATGGGGATCCCGATCCATTGGCAACCATGAAGAAGATTGATCCATTGATCATTAGAGATGGACCATTGACAAGGCTCCAAAGGAAGATTATGAGAGAAGCCTTGAATACATTGTTGAAAGAGATCCATGAAGAGTTTGGACAGCCCAAAAAGAGTGATGAAGTTCCAATATTGTTTATGCACTATGCTTTTGGGCTTGAAGACAACACCTAATGCTTGTGGCGCCATTGTTAGTTTTGTTTGGAATTGTTTAATTATTTTATGTGGACATTATTTAATAATTATCTTGTGGGCTTAGATGACACAAGAAAGGCTAGAAAAGCCCATTGAAAGTGGCGCCCCCTTCTAGGTCTTAGTTACTTAGGCTTTATTTTACTAGTTAATTTTCTCCCACATTGCTTAGGAGGAAAACTAGTCTTTTACTTGTAGCCTATATAAGGCACATACTATCTCCTTTCATGAACAAGTTAATTTTGAGTGAAATATTATTTCGATTAAGCATTGTCATAATTGTGCACCTTGTGTGTGAGATTCTCTTGGATTGGAGGATCGCCCCCTTTGAGAACTTATCAACGTAAGTGAGCATTACGTTGTGGCGTTCCAACCGTAGTCTTGGTCTAAGGCGCGGATCATAGCTTGTATTGACTACCTTCAATTTCTTCCTGGGCAAAACAAAGGATTTGATTCGTAAGGATCACTTCACGGGGGTTTACAACTTTTTGTATATAATTGAAGTAGAGTTTACTCAAAATGGAGGTTTACAACTTTATATATAATGTTATAGTAGAGTTTACTCAAAATAGGGGTTTACAACTTTTTGTATATAATTGTATTAGTGTTTACTCAAAACGGGGGTTTACTACTTTTTGTATATAATTGTATTAGATTTTATTTAAAACGGGGGTTTACAACTTTTTGTATATAATTGTATTAGTGTTTACTCAAAACGGGGGTTTACAAATTTTTGTATATAAAATTATAGTGAAGTTTACTCAAAATGGGGGTTTACAACTTTTTGTATATAATTGTATTATTGTTTACTCAAAACAGGGGTTTACAAATTTTTGGATATAATTGTAGTAGGGTTTACTCAAAACGGGGGTTTACAACTTTTTGTATATAAAATTATAGTAGAGTTTACTCAAAACAGGGGTTTACAACTTTTTGAATATGATTGTAGTTGAATTTCCTCAAAACGGGGTTTACAACTTTTGTCTATAAAATTATAGTAGAGTTAACTCAAAACGGGAGTTTGTAACTTTTTGTATATAATTGTATTAGTGGTTACTCAAAATGGGGGTTTTCAACTTTTTGTATATAAATTTATAGTAGAGTTTACTCAAAACGGGGGTTTACAACTTTTTGTATATAATTGTTTTAGTGTTTACTCAAACGGGGGTTTACATCTTTTTGTATATAATTGTATTAGATTTTATTTAAAACGGAGGTTTACAACTTTTTGTATATAATTGCATTAGTGTTTACTCAAAACGGGGGTTTACAACTTTTTGTATATAAAATTATAGTAGAGTTTACTCAAAACGGGGGTTTACAACTTTTTGTATATAATTGTATTATTGTTTACTCAAAACAGGGGTTTACAACTTTTTGGATATAATTGTAGTAGGGTTTACTCAAAACGGGGGTTTACAACTTTTTGTATATAAAATTATAGTAGAGTTTACTCAAAATGGGGGTTTACAACTTTCTGAATATGATTGTAGTAGAATTTCCTCAAAACGGGGTTTACAACTTTTGTCTATAAAATTATAGAAGAGTTTACTCAAAACGGGTGTTTGTAACTTTTTGTATATAATTGTATTAGTGGTTACTCAAAATGGGGGTTTACAACTTTTTGTATATAAAATTATAGTATAGTTCACTCAAAACGGGGATTTACAACTTTTTGTATATAATTGTATTATTGTTTACTCAAAACGGGGGTTTACAACTTTTTGGATATAATTGTAGTAGAGTTTACTCAAAACGGGGGTTTACAACTTTTTGTATATAATTGAAGTAGAATTTACTCAAAATGGAGGTTTACAACTTTATATGTAATGTTATAGTAAAGTTTACTCAAAACGGGGGTTTACAATTTTTTGTATAAAATTGTATTAGTGTTTACTCAAGATGGGGGTTTACAACTTTTTTATATAATTGTATTAGATTTTATTTAAAACGGGGGTTTACAACTTTTTTATATAATTGTATTAGATTTTATTTAAAACGGGGGTTTACAACTTTTTTTATACAATTGTATTATTGTTTACTCAAAATGGGAGTTTACAAATTTTTGTATTTAAAATTATGGTTGAGTTTACTCAAAACGGGGGTTTACAACATTTTGTATATAATTGTATTATTGTTTACTCAAAACGGGGGTTTACAACTTTTTGGATATAATTGTATTAGTGTTTACTCAAAATGGGGGTTTACAAGTTTTTATATATAAAATTATAGTAGAGTTCACTCAAAACGGGGGTTTACAACTTTTTGTATATAATTGTATTATTGTTTACTCAAAATGGGGGTTTGCAACTTTTTGGATATAATTGTAGTAGAGTTTACTCAAAACGGGGGTTTACAACTTTTTGTATATAATTGAAGTAGAGTTTACTCAAAATGGAGGTTTACAACTTTATATATAATGTTACCGTAGAGTTTACTCAAAACGGGTGTTTACAACTTTTTGTATATAATTGTATTAGTGTTTACTCAAAATAGGGGTTTACAACTTTTTGTATATAATTGTATTAGATTTTATTTAAAACGGGGGTTTACAACTTTTTGTATATAATTGTATTAAAATTTACTCAAAACGGGGGTTTACAAATTTTTGTATGTTAAATTATAGTTGAGTTTACTCAAAATAGGGGTTTACAACTTTTTGTATATAATGGTATTAGTGTTTACTCAAAACGGGGGTTTGCAACTTTTAGTATATAAAATTATTGTAAACTCTACTCAAAACGGGGGTTTACAACTTTTTGGATGTAATTGTAGTAGAGTTTACTCAAAACGGTGGTTTACAACTTTTTATATATAATTGTTTAGAGGTTACTCAAAACAGGGGTTTACAACTTTTTGTATATAAAATTATAGTAGAGTTTACTCAAAACGGGGGTTTACAGCTTTTTGTTTATAATTGTATTAGAGTTTACTCAAAAATGGGGGTTTTCAACATTTTGTATATAATCGTAATAGAGTTTACTCAATACGGGGGTTTACAACATTTTGTATATAATTATAGTAAAGTTTACTCAAAATAGGGGTGTATAAAATTGTATTAGTGTTTTCTAAAAATGGGGGTTTACAACTTTCTTTATATAATTGTATTAGTGTTTACTCAAAATAAGGGTTTACAACTTTTTGTATATAAAATTATAGTAAAGTTTACTCAATACGTGGGTTTACAACTTTTTGTATATAATTGTATTAAAGTTTACTCAAAATGGGGGTTTACAACGTTTTGTATATAATTGTAGTAGAGTTAACTCAAAACGGTGGTTTACAACTTTGTGTATATTGTTATAGTAGAGTTCAAACAAAACGGGGGTTTACAACTTTTTGTATATAATTGTATTAATGTTTACACAAAACGGGGGTTTACAACTTTTTGGATATAATTGTAGTAGAGTTTACTCAAAATGGAGGTTTACAACTTTGTATATAATGTTATAGTAGAGTTTACTCAAAATGGGGGTTTACAACTTTTTGTATATAATGTGTTAGTGTTTACTCAAAACGGGGGTTTATAACTTTTTGTATATAATTGTATTAGTGTTTACTCAAAACGGGGTTTTAGAACTTTTTGTATATAAAATTATAGTAGAGTTTACTAACGGGGGTTTACAACTTTTTAAATATGATTGTAGTAGAATTTCCAAGTTTTGTCTATAAAATTATAGTAGAGTTTACTCAAAACGGGTGTTTGTAACTTTTTGTATATAATTGTATTAGTGTTTACACAAAATGGGGGTTTACAACTTTTTGTATATAAAATTATAGTCGAGTTCACTCAAAATGGGGTTACAACTTTTTGTATATAATTGATTATTGTTTACTCAAAATAAGGGTTTACAACTTTTTGTATATAAAATTATAGTAGAGTTTACTCAAAACATGGGTTTACAACTTTTTGTATATAATTGTATTATTGTTTACTCAAAACGGGGGTTTACAAATTTTTGGATATAATTGCAGTAGAGTTTACTCAAAACGGGGGTTTACAACTTTTTGTATATAATTGAAGTGGAGTTTACTCAAAACGGAGGTTTACAACTTTATATATAATGTTATAGTAGAGTTTACTCAAAATGGGGTTTTACAACTTTTTGTATATAATTGTATTAGTGTTTACTCCAAACGGGGGTTTACAACTTTTTGTATATAATTGTATTAGATTTTATTTAAAACGGGGGTTTACAAATTTTTGTATATAATTGTATTAGAATTTACTCAAAACGGGGGTTTACAACTTTTTGTATGTAAAATTATAGTTGTGTTTACTCCAAACAGGGGTTTACAACTTTTTGTATATAATTATTAGTGTTTACTCAAAACAGGGGTTTACAACTTTTTGGATATAATTGTATTAGAGTTTACTCAAAACGGGGGTTTACAACTTTTTGTATATAAAATTATAGTAGAGTTTAATCGAAATAGGGGTTTACAACTTTTTGTATATAATTGTAGTAAAGTTTACTCAAATACGGGTTTACAACTTTTTGTATATAATTGTATTAGTGTTTTCTCAAAATGGGGGTTTACAACTTTCTGTATATAATTGTATTAGTGTTTACTCAAAACGGGGGTTTAAAACTTTTTGTATATAAAATTATAGTAGAGTTTACTCAAAACGGGGGTTTACAACTTTTTGTATATAATTGTATTAGAATTTACTCAAAACGGGGGTTTACAACTTTTTGTATGTAAAATTATAGTTGAGTTTAATCAAAATGGGGGTTTACAACTTTTTGTATATAATGGTGTTAGTGTTTACTCAAAACGGGGTTTACAACTTTTTGTATATAATGGTGTTAGTGTTTACTCAAAACGGGGGTTGCAACTTTTTGTATATAAAATTATTGTAAACTCTACTCAAAACGGGGGTTTACAACTTTTTGGATATAATTGTAGTAGAGTTTACTCAAAACGGTGGTTTACCACTTTTTATATATAATTGTTTAGAGTTTACTCAAAACGGGGGATTACAACTTTTTGTATATAAAATTATAGTAGAGTTTACTCAAAACGGGGGTTTACAACTTTTTGTTTATAATTGTATTAGAGTTTACTCAGAAATGGGGGTTTACAACATTTTGTATATAATCGTAATAGAGTTTACTCAATACGGGGGTTTACAACATTTTGTATATAATTATAGTAAAGTTTACACAAAATAGGGGTTTATAAAATTGTATTAGTGTTTTCTCAAAACGGGGGTTTACAACTTTCTGTATATAATTGTATTAGTATTTAATCAAAATAGGGGTTTACAACTTTTTTTTATATAAAATTGTAGTAGAGTTTACTCAAAACCGGGGTTTACAACTTTTTGTATATAATTGTATTAGAGTTACTCAAAATGGGGGTTTACAACTTTTTGTATATAATTGTAGTAGAGTTAACTCAAAACGGTGGTTTACAACATTGTATATAATGTTATAGTAGAGTTGGTATCAGAGACTAGGGATTGAGGTATCAAATATCAATTTGTTTGTGTTTTTCTTTCCTTTTCCATTTCATTTTTCGTCTTAAAAAAAATCGAATTGTATATGATATGCTTGTGTTCTTCATCATTTTCCAGAAAATTTACAAAAAAAATCGTGCCTGTTCATATTCTTTGAAGGTTTCTTCAAGATTTCTTCATATCTTCAAGTTTCCTTCAAATCTGTCCAACCCGAAATTCTGTTTTTTTGTTTCATTCGTTTCCTATTCAAAACAAATCGGAAATTTATCAATTTTTACTGGTCGATATACTTTCATTTTATCTATCTTTTGTCTCTTTACGACTTTTCCAAATTCAGAGTTTATCGTGGTCAAATCTGCCCCACAATATCCTGCGCGTTTTTCTGGAACAGTTTGTAATCGAATTCGATTTTCCGGAGTTGTAACAGTCGGAATTGCGTGATTTTTTCTGAGCTTATAGGAAATTTCCTGTTCTACAACTTTCAATCTTTGTATTTTTCCAAATTACCGATCAATTCTTCCCAATGATCACCGTAACGTGCTAGTTTGTTTCTGTCCGTAAATCTGTTGTGTGGTCATCTGTTTACAAATTTATTTTGAGGAGGCTATTCATTTTCAATTTTCGTGAAACTCAACAGTCTTGAAGAAAATTTCATGATCTGCAAGTTTCGTTCTTTGTGTCTTTTCAAATTCCTTACCGTTTGGTCGTGAAAATTGCTGTCATTTCGTGTTCTTGTTTGGAATTATCCGAGTTTGAGATGAAGTGGGGTCGTTGTGGTACGATATGCTACAATGGTTTTGTGTACTATATGGAATATGATCCCAAACTATATTATCCGGCTGATGTCAAGGAAGCCGACGCTGAATTTGTGAAGGAACAAAATGACTACCTCGCGGAGCGAAAAAGAATACCTTCGGCTTTCCATTTTGGAAAACTAAACCCTCCATTCTCAAGTACCCTATACCTTAAAGATATCCTAGGCCCTATCCTACAGTAATCTACCTTTTTTACCCTTCAAAAACCCGATACCTTTTTCACCTTAAATTTTGGAAACTTTCCCTACTAAAAATAGACCTTGTCCAAGTTTGCACCCAAGACATGTCCAAGACTAGTCCAAGACATGCCTTGGACGTGGCTTAAGTCTCCCACATCGGTTTTGGCATATTTCCAACTCCCAAACTCCAAACTATAAGTATTTTTGTCCCACATTGCTAGTTTGGGAGTAGCTAGTTATTTTGAGTTCTATATAAGGATTGTAATTTACCTTGTATAAACTTAAGTTACATTTGAGTGAAATATTATAAATTTTAAGTTTCAGTGATTGAAACAAACAGTTAAAAATTTTCCTTGTGACTGGGTGAAGGATTAACTAGAGAATATATCAAAGGTGTGAGCGACCTTTGTGCGACGTTCTCAAACTTGGAGAAACCCGGAGTGCGATTCCGAGGGTGGATCTAAGCTGCTCCTATCCTTTTATTTTGTTCTTAACATTCATTTCCTAGTAAGTATTCGTTTCTTCTTGTTTCTTTCTTCATAAAATGTGAATATAGCATAATTTGCAAGAACACTTAAATCTAGATCCTGAATCTTCATATCAAGAGTTTACACAAAACGGGGGTTTACAAATTTTTGTATATAATTGTATTAATGTTTACACAAAACGGGGGTTTACAACTTTTTGGATATAATTGTAGTAGAGTTTACTCAAAATGGAGATTTTCAACTTTGTATATAATGTTATAGTAGAGTTTACTCAAAACGGGGGTTTACAACTTTTTGTATATAATGTGTTAGTGTTTACTCAAAACGGGGGTTTATAACTTTTTGTATATAATTGTATTAGTGTTTACTCAAAACGGGGGTTTACAACTTTTTGTATATAAAATTATAGTAGAGTTTACTCAAAACGGGGGTTTACAACTTTTTGAATATGATTGTAGTAGAATTTCCTCAAAACGGGTTTTACAACTTTTGTCTATAAAATTATAGTAGAGTTTACTCAAAACGGGTGTTTGTTACCTTTTGTATATAATTGTATTAGTGTTTACTCAAAATGGGGGTTTACAACTTTTTGTATATAAAATTATAGTAGAGTTCACTCAAAACGGGGGTTTACAACTTTTTGTATATAATTGTATTATTGTTTACTCAAAACGGGGGTTTACAACTTTTTGGATATAATTGTAGTAGAGTTTACTCAAAACGGGGGTTTACAACTTTTTGTATATAATTGAAGTAGAGTTTACTCAAAATGGAGGTTTACAACTTTATATATAATGTTATAGTAAAGTTTCCTCAAAACGGGGGTTTACAAATTTTTGTATATAATTGTATTAGTGTTTAATCAAAACGGGGGTTTACAACTTTTTGTATATAATTGTATTAGATTTTATTTAAAACGGGGGTTTACAAGTTTTTGTATATAATTGAATTAGTGTTTACTCAAAATGGGGGTTTATAATTTTTTGTATATAAAATTATAGTAGAGTTTACTCAAAACGGGGGTTTACAACTTTTTGTATATAATTGTATTATTGTTTACTCAAAATGGGGGTTTACAACTTTTTGGATATAATTGTAGTAGGTTTTACTCAAAACGGGGGTTTACAACTTTTTGTATGTAATTGAAGTAGAGTTTACTCAAAATGTATGTTTACAACTTTATATATAATGTTATAGTAGAGTTTACTCAATACGGAGGTTTACAACTTTTTGTATATAATTGTATTAGTGTTTACTCAAAACGAGGGTTTACAACTTTTTGTATATAATTGTATTAGATTTTATTTAAAACGGGGGTTTACAACTTTTTGTATATAATTGTATTAGAATTTTCTCAAAATGGGGGTTTACAACTTTTTGTATGTAAAATTATAGTTGAGTTTACTCAAAATGGGGGTTTACAACTTTTTGTATATAATGGTATTAGTGTTTACTCAAAACGGTGGTTTGCAACTTTTTGTATATAAAATTATTGCAAACTCTACTCAAAACGGGGGTTTACAACTTTTTGGATATAATTGTAGTAGAGTTTACTCAAAACGGTGGTTTACAACTTTTTATATATAATTGTTTAGAGGTTACTCAAAACGGGGGTTTACAACTTTTTGTATATAAAATTATAGTAGAGTTTACTCAAAACGGGGGTTTACAACTTTTTGTTTATAATTGTATTAGAGTTTACTCAAAAATGGGGGTTTACAACATTTTGTATATAATCGTAATAGAGTTTACTCAATACGAGGGTTTACAACATTTTGTATATAATTAAAGTAAAGTTTACACAAAATAGGGCTTTATAAAATTGTATTAATGTTTTCTCAAAACGGGGGTTTACAACTTTCTGTATATAATTAGTGTTTACTCAAATTAGGGGTTTACAACTTTTTGTATATAAAATTATAGTAAAGTTTACTCAAAACGGGGGTTTACAAATTTTTGTATATAATTGTTTTGGAGATTACTCAAAATGGGGGTTTACAACTTTTTGTATATAATTGTTGTAGAGTTAACTCAAAATGGTGGTTTACAACTTTGTGTATAATGTTATAGTAGAGTTCACACAAAACGGGGGTTTACAACTTTTTGGATATAATTGTAGTAGAGTTTACTCAAAAAGGGGGTTTACAACTTTTGGTATATAATGTGTTAGTGTTTACTCAAAACGGGGGTTTATAACTTTTTGCATATAATTGTATTAGTGTTTACTCAAAACGGGGGTTTACAACTTTGTGTATATAATATTATCGTAGTGTTTACTCAAAACGGGGGTGTACAACTTTTTGAATATGATTGTAGTAGAATTTCCTCAAAACGGTATTTACAACTTTTGTCTATAAAATTATAGTAGAGTTTACTGAAAACGGGGGTTCGTAACTTTTTGTATATAATTGTATTAGTGTTTACTAAAAATTGGGGTTTACAACTTTTTGTATATAAAATTATAGTAGAGTTCACTCAAAACGGGGGTTTGCAACTTTTTGTATATAATTGTATTATTGTTTACTAAAAATGGGGGTCTACAACTTTTTGTATATAAAATTATAGTAGAGTTTACTCAAAACGGGGGTTTACAACTTTTTGTACATAATTGTATTATTGTTTACTCAAAACGGGGGTTTACAACTTTTTGGATATAATTGTAGTAGGGTTTACTCAAAATGGGGGTTTACAAGTTTTTGTATATAATTGAAGTAGAGTTTACTCAAAACGGAGGTTTAAAACTTTATATATAATTTTATAGTAGAGTTCACTCAAAACGGGGGTTTACAACTTTTTGTATATAATTGTATTAGTGTTTACTCAAAATGGGGGTTTTACAAGTTTTTGTATATAATTGTATTAGATTTTATTTAAAATGGGGGTTTACAACTTTTTGTATATAATTGTTTTAGAATTTACTCAAAACGGGGGTTTACAACTTTTTTTATGTAAAATTATAGTTGATTTTACTCAAAATGGGGGTTTACAACTTTTTGTATATAATGGTATTAGTGTTTACTCAAAACGGGGGTTTGCAACTTTTTGTATATAAAATTATTGTAAACTCTACTCAAAACGGTCGTTTACAACTTTTTGGATATAATTGTAGTAGAGTTTACTCAAAACGGTGGTTTACAACTTTTTATATATAATTGTTTAGAGTTTACTCAAAACGTGGGTTTACAACTTTTAGTATATAAAATTATAGTAGAGTTTACTCAAAACGGGGGTTTACAACTTTTTGTTTATAATTGTATTAGAGTTTACTCAGAAATGGGGGTTTACAACATTTTGTATATAATCATAATTGAGTTTACTCAATACGGGAGTTTACAACATTTTGTATATAATTATAGTAAAGTTTACTCAAAATCGGGGTTTATAAAATTGTATTAGTGTTTTCTCAAAACTGGGGTTTACATCTTTCTGTATATAATTGTATTAGTGTTTACTCAAAATAGGGGTTTACAACTTTTTGTATATAAAATTATAGTAGAGTTTACTCAAAACGGGGGTTTACAACTTTTTGTATATAATTGTATTAGAGTTTACTCAAAATGGGGGTTTACAACTTTTTGTATATTATTGTAGTAGAGGTAACTCAAAACGGTGGTTTACAACTTTGTATATAATGATATAGTAGAGTTTACACAAAACGGGGGTTTACAACTTTTTGTATATAATTGTATTAAAGTTTACACAAAAAGGGGGTTTACAACTTTTTTGATATAATTATAGTAGAGTTTACTCAAAATAGAGGTTTTAAACTTTGTATATAATGTTATAGTAGAGTTTACTCAAAATGGGGGTTTACAACTTTTTGTATATAATGTTATAGTAGAGTTTACTCAAAACGGGGGTTTACAAATTTTGGTATATAAAATTATAGTAGAGTTCACTCAAAACGGGGGTTTACAACTTTTTATATATAATTGTATTATTGTTTACTCAAAACGGGGGTTTACTACTTTTTGGATATAATTGTATTAGAGTTTACTCAAAACGGGGGTTTACAACTTTTTGTATATAATTGAAGTAGATTTTACTCAAAATGGAGGTTTACAACTTTGTATATAATGTTATAGTAAAGTTTACTCAAAACGGGGGTTTACAACTTTTTGTACATAATTGTATTAGTGTTTACTCAAAACGGGGGTTTACAACTTTTTGTGTATAAAATTATAGTAGAGTTTACTCAAAATGGGGGTTTACAACTTTTTGAATATGATCGTAGAAGAATTTCCTCAAAATGGGGTTTACAACTTTTGTTTATAAAATTATAGTAGAGTTTACTCAAAACGGGTGTTTGTAACTTTTTGTATATAATTGTATTAGTGTTTACTCAAAATGGGGGTTTACAACTTTTTGTGTATAAAATTATAGTAGAGTTCTCTCAAAATGGGGGTTTACAACTTTTTGTATATAATTGTATTATTGTTTACTCAAAACGGGGGTTTACAACTTTTTGGATATAATTGTAGTAGAGTTTACTCAAAACGGGGGTTTACAACTTTTTGTTTATAATTGAAGTGGAGTTTACCCAAAATGGGGGTTTACAACTTTATATATAATGTTATAGTAAAGTTTACTCAAAACGGGGGTTTACAACTTTTTGTATGTAAAATTATAGTTGAGTTTACTCAAAATGGGGGTTTACAACTTTTTCTATATAATGGTATTAGTGTTTACTCAAAACGGGGGTTTGCAAATTTTTGTATATAAAATTATTGTAAACTCTACTCGAAACGGGGGTTTACAACTTTTTGGATATAATTGTAGTAGAGTTTACTCAAAACGGTGGTTTACAACTTTTTATATATAATTGTTTAGAGTTTACTCAAAACGGGGGATTACAACTTTTTGTATATAAAATTATAGTAGAGTTTACTCAAAACGGGGGTTTACATCGTTTTGTTTATAATTGTATTAGAGTTCACTCAGAAATGGGGGTTTACAACATTTTGTATATAATCGTAATAGAGTTTACTCAATACGGGGGTTTACAACATTTTGTATATAATTATAGTAAAGTTTACTCAAAATAGGGGTGATGTGATCTAGTCCAAGAAGAAAGAGGATGCACCATTTACCCAAGAAGCAAGAAGATCGGTCCAAGATAGAAGGCCAATGAACCCATTTTATGACTAATTAGGTCTATTGGGCCTTTTGGGCTTGATTTAATTTATTTATGTTATTTTATGATGTTTTTAGTAGTAAAAAGCCAAAAGCCCATTAGGGGAGTTGCCTATATGTTAGTATATTGGGTTAGATATTTATTTTCGGCAAATAAAAGCCATTTGGGCTTATTAGGGTCAAATTATGTCCACTAGAAAATAAAGTGACGAAAATTACAATGTAATTTATCCCACATTGGTTAGCTACATTAGTTTCATGAATATTGTAGCCTATATAAGGCACCTAGGTTGTTCTTTTACAAACAGTTTAATTTTGAGTGAAAATTTGATTAAGTCTATTGACTTGTTTATCACCTACGAGTGAGGATCTCTTCGTTGTAGAGTTCCACCCCTTAGAGAACTTATCAGCGCCTTGAGCAAGCGTTGTGGCGTTCTTGCCAACGTTCTTAGGTTGGATTATCTAAGATCGTTGTTTCGTGCTCGTCTATTGGTTTCCTTTAGAAGATCCTTTGGCAAATCCCGATTTCGATTCGCATCACCTAGACCTAGGTAATCCTAACACGAAATCCATTGAAATATCAGTCCAAGGAGTCGTAGGAATAGGTAAAGGAGTATACAATCCATGTGGTTTCAGTTTCGACTTTGCATGCTTACACACTAGGCACGATTCACAAAACTTAGTCACATCAGAACGCATTCTAGGCCAGTAAAAATGTGTACGCAACATTTCCAATGTTTTATCAATCCCAAAGTGTCCCATTAACCCTCCCCCATGAGATTCTCTTAACAATAGCTCACGCATTGAAGTCCTGGGAACACACAACTTATCTCCTTTGTACAAAAAACCATCATGTATAGAATACTCGGGAAAAATGGAAGATGTACACTTAGCATATATATCACTAAAATCAATATCTTTAGGATATAATTCCTTAATACTCTCAAACCCAAACAATTTCGATTGCAAAGATGTGATTAATGAATGACGCCTAGACAACGCATCTGCAACGACATTGTCTTGTCCTCTTTTAAACTTTATATGACATACGGAAAGGATTCGATAAACTCAATGTACCGAATATGTCTTTTACTCAATTTACCTTGACCTTTAAGATATTTTAACGACTCGTGGTCCATGTGAATAATAAACTCTCGAGGTCTAAGGTAATGTTGCCATGTTTGCAAACAACGAATTAGTGCGTACAACTCCTTATCATACGTGGAATAATTCAAGTGAGCACCTTTTAATTTTTCAGAAAAATATGCAATGGTGCGCTTTTCTTGCAATAAAACGCCACCCACACCCACACCCGAAGCATCGCATTCTAACTCAAACACCTTATTGAAATCAGGTAATGCAAGTATAGGTGCAGAAATAAGTTTAAGTTTCAAGGTTTCAAAAGACTCCCTTTGGCGATCTCCCCAAGTAAAAGAAGCGTTTTTGCGGATTAGTTCCGTTAATGGAGCAGCAATGGTGCTGAAATCCTTCACGAAACGTCGGTAAAAGCCCGCTAAACCGAGAAAACTTCAAACATCAGCCACGTTTTTGAGTGTAGGCCACTCCTTGATAGCTCGTACCTTTTCTTGGTCCACCTCAACCCCATCTGCACTCTCCACAAACCCAAGAAACACAACTATATCCAAACAAAAATCATACTTTTTCAAGTTAGCATACAACTTAGCACGCCTAAGTGTGTATAGTATGGCTTGTAAGTGTTCAATATGACTATCGAGTGTGGTGCTATATATCAAGATATCATCAAAATACACAACTACAAAATGACCAATAAAATCTCGTAGGACCTCATTCATTAAGCGCATAAAAGTGGACGGTGCATTCGTAAGTCCAAACAGCATGACTAACCACTCATAACACCCAAATTTAGTTTTAAAAACGGTTTTCCACTCATCACCCTCACGGATATGAACTTGATGATACCCACTTCGCAAATCGATTTTCGAAAAATACTTACTACCGTGCAACTCGTCGAGCATATCATCTAAACGTGGAATCGGATAACGATATTTAACCGTAATATTGTTGATGGCACGGCAATCCATACACATTCGCCACTCCCCACTTTTTTTCGGAACAACTATCACCGGCACGGTGCAAGGACTTAAAGATTCTCGTATCTTTCCTTTCTCCAACAGCTCCGCAACTTGCCTTTGTATTTCCTTCGTTTCTTCGGGATTTGCTCGATAAGCTGGTCGGTTTAGAATTGTAGCTCCCGGAATCAAATCAATCTGATGTTCCACACACACAAAGGTGGTAATCCATTCGGTTCTTCGTCCGGAAACACATCAGCGTATTCCTGAAAAAGTGAACAAACAGCACTCGGAAGAGGAGAGGTTAAGTCGTCAAAAGAAACCAAGCACTTAAAACTTGGGATGACTTGTTTGAAGTAAATAAGAAACACGAATTGCCCACTGTTAATCATAGTAGTTATCAAACTAGGCTTTGCAAGAAAGCTGTGCTTCACTCCCTTAACAATATTCTTTTCAACTTTTATTTTACCCTCGTGTTTTGAGGATCCCGCTCCCTTACCAAGCTGCACCATCCTTGTATCACCCTCGTTGGGAAGAATCACATCCTCCCTTACTTTACATTTTTCGACTGTTCGTCCCTCAATTAGTGAAAATACGCCCTCCATTCTTTTTCTCTCCAAATTGACGCCATGATTTTCAACTTTAACGCCCTCAATATCATTTTTTTCTCACGTAAAATCGCAGCTTGCCTAGAACTAGCCATACGCAATTGTTCGGAATGAACTTGCGTAGGTGTCATCAGATGCAAAGTAATCGTGCGACCATCCAAAGTAAACGACCAAGTGTTAAGACGACCATTATACATCGCTGTTTTATCAAATTGCCATGGTCTACCTAACAACAAATGAATGACACAAAGTGGTACAACATCATATAAGACTTCATCAACAAGTTTACCTACATGAAACTTAACAAATGCTTGATGTGACACACGAATATCAGCCACATCGTTCATCCATTTCAAGTTGTACGGTTGTGCATGCGGTACTAATGGAATCTGAAAATCCTCAACCAAAGTGTTACTTACCAAATGTGCGCAACTTCCGGAATCAATAATGTAGTTGCACGTGCATCCCGCGATGCCACAGGCCAATTGAAAGATGTTTTCCCGTTGGATAGAATCAACCAACTTAGCATGAACAGCCAAGGTCTTCCGAATAACATAACACGCCCCATATGTGTTAGAAGAATGCGCATTCAATTCCTCCTCGTGATCATCATCATCGTCCACGTTATCATCTTCGGAATGAGATTCGTATGTTGCACCCGGCACCGTTTGTCCCACAATAGTCATGGTGCGTTTGTTAGGAAAATTAACCGTATAATGTCCCTTTCCCTTACACTTAAAGCATTCGGTATCCCGAGAACGCCCAACTGCGGCCTTGCCTTTATCCGGTGTTAAAATTTTGGAAATCCTTGCTTTATGATTAGAAGAACGTGTTGATCCTTCGACTTGCTTCGAAGGATCTGTAGTAGAAGAAGTAGAAGATACCCCGGGTTGAAATGAAGGCGTTAAAGAACTCCAAAAACCATAAGGACGATTGGTTTTTGCTCTTTCTTCACGTCTAGTCTTTAACCGTCTTTCTACCATAATGGCGCCATTAACCATGTCATTAAACGACTAATAATTTTGTAGTTCAACTTGGCCTGCGATATCATCCTTCAACCCACACAAAAAACGCTGCATCGTAACATCTTCGGGTTCAATGATATTAGCCCGAAGCAAAGTAACTTGCATTTCCTCGTGAAATTCTTCAACCGTTTTTCCCGACTGTGATAACTGTTGCAATTTATAGCCTTGGTCCCAAAAATAGTGATTAGGGACCCACTTAAGTTGCATATGTTCAGTGCGAAGCGTCCAACTATTAACCAGTTGTTCACCCCGTCGGCGACGATTTTCTTGAAAACTGTGCCACCAACTCATCGCATAACCCGTGAATTCCAACGTAGCAATCCTAGCTTTCCTGGCGTCACTATAATTATGAACCGAGAAGATTTGGTTCATTTTCATCTCCCATTCCTAATATTTTCCCGGATCCGATTTGCCCTCAAAAGATGGTATTTTATATTTTAAGCCACATAAATTATCATCAATAACTGCCTCAAAATCTTTGTGCTCAAAATTATCAGCTATGTCACTATAGTCATCAGCCTCCACATGACCTCGACCACCAAAACCACCACGTCCCCCAACATCACCACGACCAGCCATATTACCACGGCCCCTATGACCTCTACCACGTCCATGTGCACCACCATTACCAATACCATGCTGTTGGAACAATTCAGCAATTTGATCCGCAATACCTTGTTGAACTTCCTCAAAACGACGATTCATATCACCATTTACTGCCTCTTGATGAAGGCGAAATCTACCTTCCCAATTAGTTTCATCTTGTTCAGCCATGATACCTCACAAATACACTCGTGTTTACACTCACGCTCAAAACTTGCCGTAGGTAAGTGCCAACCGTCAAACAAATCAAAAACAAGAGCAAATAGTGCAAACAATCCACAACCAAATGAACACCAAAATGTCAACTCCCAAATCAATCTAAGAATTGAGAAAGAGTGGAAGCAAGGCTAAGGTGTGTGAATGGATGAAAATATTAGAATGTGTGTTCCAAAAGAGTTATCAAAAGTAGTAACCAAATTTTGTGCACCCAATAATTCAACAAATAAGTAATCTATCCCTCTTTTTTTTAACTTAGGCTCGTATTTCTTTTTTTTTCTTTTTTTTTAATTTAATCACGGCCTGATTGTTTTTTTATTTATAGAATACTAAACAACTATGAACTTACAAAAATATTAAAGTACACTTACTACTTAGAATAATGGTTACTAAATGAAACTAAATACTCCTTATGAGTAAGAAATGAAAAGGCAAAGGTTACCAAAAAAAAATTTTTTTGAGCCAAAAAAAACGTGGAGGAGAAGGAAAAATTAGTGCTGGAAATTGATGATTATGATGTGACAATATGAAGGTTTGAAGATTAAGCAAGGAAGGAGATAAAACTATGTGTGTTACTAACCAAGTGATGGAAAAAAATTAACAGTAACACCACAATATATATAGGATCTAACACTTAATCAAGCAATTGCACATAGAAGAGAGGACACAATGATGAACATGAGAGACTAGATGAAAAGGCTGCGTTTTTTTTTATAAATAGACGAAAGGAAATTTTTTTTTGATAAGAACAAACAAGAAAACAAGAAGATGAATACCTCAATCACCTATTCTCTGATACCAAATGATATGAACTATGATGATCTAGATTGAAGTATTCTAAGAAACTACAAGTAAGAACACGGTTTTTTTGTAAGAAATAATAAGACAAAACTTACACAATTTTTATGGAAACAAGGATAGATGAGCACAAACATAGATCAGCCCGTGAATTCAGCACCTCGGGATTCACCAAGCTGAGAACGCCGCACAAAAGTTGCTCAAACTTTTGATAAGTTCTCAAGTTAAACAGTCACCTAATTAGCAAGGCAAAATGTTTAACTAAAATAAGTTTTCAATCACTGAAAAACTCAAATATATATAAAGTTTTCACTCAAAAGTTGTCTATTACAATAGCAAGCATAGGCTTATATAGACTACAAGAAATGTAGATTAAAGCAAAGTTTCCAATGTGGTACCAATTTTCCACCCAAATTTCGATGTGGGAGAAAAAGACAAGCTCCAAAATAATGTGGAAGACTTAGGCACGAAATTTGAGGCAAGTCTTGGGCTTAGGAAAAGCTTACTCCAAAAGTGGAAAGTTGAGTTTCCCAAAATTAAGGTGAAAATGGTATCGGTTTTTCGGAGGGGTAAAAAGGTAGGACATCGAAGTTTAAGGTTAGGTATACCTTAAAAAGATGTTGGATATGAAGATGGAAGTTTTAGAATCCCAAAATAGTAAGTGGATGTAGGGTTGGCTTCTCATAGGCTATTTTAAGTAAGGTTGCCAGAAATAGACTTAAACTTCCCCAAAAACCCGTTTATCCCCAATTACAAGTTATCATTGAAAAAATAGACAAGTATTTATTCTTAAACTCCCCCACGAGTTCCTTAGAAGTTTCCAAAATGTGGTTCTTCACAGCTTCCTCGAATCTTCTCTTTCGAGCTCTCGTAACTGGGCCTTCTTGCATGTGAAGTGGATCCGTACTTACACCATCCTCAAGACCGACATTTGAGATTTTTTGATATGTATCAATTTTATAAACCCCTATTTTGTGTAAACTTTACTACAATTATATACAAAATGTTGTAAACCCCCGTATTGAGTAAACTCTATTACGATTATATACAAAATGTTGTAAACCCCTATTTCTGAGTAAACTCTAATACAATTATAAACAAAAAGTTGTAAACCCCCGTTTTGAGTAAACTCTACTATAATTTTATATACAAAAAGTTGTAAACCCCCGTTTTGAGTAAACTATAAACAATTATATATAAAAAGTTGCAAACCCCCGTTTTGAGTAAACACTACTACCATTATATACAAAATGTTGTAAACCTCTATTTTGAGTAAACTCAACTATAATTTTACATACGAAAAAGTTGTAAATCCCATTTTGAGTAAATTCTAATACAATTATATACAAAAAGTTGTAAACCCCCGTTTTAAAAAAATCTTACAATTATATACAAAAAGTTGTAAACCCCCATGTTGAGTAAACACTAATACAATTATATACAAAAAGTTGTAAACCCCCGTTTTGAGTAAACTCTACTATAACATTATATATAAAGTTGTAAACCTCCATTTTGAGTAAACTCTACTTCAATTATATACAAAAAGTTGTAAACCCCCGATTTGAGAAAACTCTACTACAATTATATCCAAAAAGTTGTAAACCCCCGTTTTGAGTAAACAATAATACAATTATATACAAAAAGTTGTAAACCCCCGTTTTGAGTGAACTCTACTATAATTTTATATACAAAAAGTTGTAAACCCCCATTTTGAGTAAACACTAATACAATTATATACAAAAAGTTACAAACACCCGTTTTGTGTAAACTCTACTATAATTTTATTGACAAAAGTTGTAAACCCCGTTTTGAGGAAATTCTACTACAATCATATTCAAAAAGTTGCAAACCCCCGTTTTGAGTAAAATCTACTATAATTTTATACACAAATAGTTGTAAACCCCCATTTTGAGTAAACACTAATACAATTATATACAAAAAGTTATAAACACCCGTTTTGAGTAAACACTAACACATTATATACAAAAAGTTGTAAACCCCCGTTTTGAGTAATCTCTACTATAACATTATATACAAAGTTGTAAACCTCCATTTTGAGTAAACTCTACTACAATTATATCCAAAAAGTTGTAAACCCCTGTTTTGTGTAAACATTAATACAATTATACAAAAAGTTGTAAACCCCCGTTTTGTGTAAACTCTACTATTACATTATATACAAAGTTGTAAACCACCGTTTTGTGTTAACTCTACTACAATTATATACAAAAAGTTGTAAACACCCATTTTGATTAAACTCTAATACAATTATACACAAAAAGTTGTAAACCCACATTTTGAGTAAACTCTACTATAATTTTATATATAAAAAGTTGTAAACCCCGATTTTGAGTAAACACTAATACAATTATATATAGAAAGTTGTAAACCCCCATTTTGAGTAACCTATAAACAATTAAATATAAAAAGTTGCAAACCCTCGTTTTGAGTAAACACTAATACCATTATATACAAAATGTTGTAAACCTCTATTTTGAGTAAACTCAACTATAATTTTACATACAAAAAAGTTGTAAATCCCGTTTTGAGTAAATTCTAATACAATTATATACAAAAAGTTGTAAACCCCCGTTTTAAAAAAAATCTAATACAATTATATACAAATAGTTGTAAACCCCCGTTTTGAGTAAACACAAATACAATTATATACAAAAAGTTGTAAACCCCCGTTTTGAGTAAACTCTACTATAACATTATATATATTGTTGTAAACCTCCATTTTGAGTAAACTCTACTTCAATTATATACAAAAAGTTATAAACCCCCGTTTTGAGAAAACTCTACTACAATTATATCCAAAAAGTTGTAAACACCCGTTTTGAGTAAAAAATAATACAATTATATACAAAAAGTTGTAAACCCCCGTTTTGAGTGAACTCTACTATAATTTGATATACAAAAAGTTGTAAACCCCCATTTTGAGTAAACACTAATACAATTATATACAAAAAGTTACAAACACCCGTTTTGTGTAAACTCTACTATAATTTTATTGACAAAAGTTGTAAACCCCGTTTTGAGGAAATTCTACTACAATCATATTCAAAAAGTTGCAAACCCCCGTTTTGAGTAAACTCTACTATAATTTTATATACAAATAGTTGTAAACCCCTATTTTGAGTAAACACTAATACAATTATATACAAAAAGTTATAAACACCCATTTTGAGTAAACACTAACACATTATATACAAAAAGTTGTAAACCCGTTTTGAGTAATCTCTACTATAACATTATATACAAAGTTGTAAACCTCCATTTTGAGTAAACTCTACTACAATTATATCCAAAAAGTTGTAAACCCCTGTTTTGTGTAAACATTAATACAATTATACAAAAAGTTGTAAACCCCCGTTTTGTGTAAACTCTACTATTACATTATATACAAAGTTGTAAACCACCATTTTGAGTTAACTCTATTACAATTATATACAAAAAGTTGTAAACACCCATTTTGATTAAACTCTAATACAATTATATACAAAAAGTTGTAAACCCACATTTTGAGTAAACTCTACTATAATTTTATATATAAAAAGTTGTAAACCCCGATTTTGAGTAAACACTAATACAATTATATACAGAAAGTTGTAAACCCCCATTTTGAGAAAACACTAATACAATTTTATAAACCACTATTTTGAGTAAACTTTACTACAATTATATACAAAATGTTGTAAACCCCCCGTATTGAGTAAACTCTATTACGATTATATACAAAATGTTGTAAACTACCGTTTTTGAGTAAACTCTAATACAATTATAAACAAAAAGTTGTAAACCCCCGTTTTGAGTAAACTCTACTATAATTTTATATACAAAAAGTTGTAAACCCCCGTTTTGAATAAACTCTTCTATAACATTATATATAAAGTTATTCCATTTTGAGTAAACTCTACTTCAATTATATACAAAAAGTTGTAAACCCCAGTTTTGAGTAAACTCTACTACAATTATATCCAAAAAGTTGTAAATCCCCGTTTTGAATAAACAATAATACAATTATATACAAAGTTGTAAACCCCTGTTTTGAGTGAACTCTACTATAATTTTATATACAAAAAGTTGTAAACCCCCATTTTGAGTAAACACTAATACAATTATATACAAAAAGTTGCAAACACCCGTTTTGAGTAAACTCTACTATAATTTTATAGACAAAAGTTGTAAACCCCGTTTTGAGGAAATTCGACTACAATCAAATTCAAAAACTTGTAAACCCCCGTTTTGAGTAAACTCTACTGTAATTTAATATACAAAAAGTTGTAAACCCCCGTTTTGAGTAAAAACTAATACAATTATTTACAAAAAGTTATAAACCCCCGTTTTGTGTAAACACTAACACATTATATACAAAAAGTTGTAAACCCCCATTTTGAGTAAACTGTACTATAACATTATATACAAAGTTGTAAACCACCGTTTTGAGTTGACTCTACTACAATTATATGCAAAAAGTTGTAAACACCCATTTTGAGTAAACTCTAATACAATTATATACAAAAAGTTGTAAACCACCATTTTGAGTAAACTCTACTATAATTTTATATACAAAAAGCTGTACACCCCTATTTTGAGTAAACACCAATACAATTATATACAGATAGTTGTAAACCCCCATTTTAAGAAAACACTAATACAATTTTATAAATCTCTATTTTGAGTAAACTTTACTACAATTATATACAAAATGTTGTAAACCCCCGTATTGAGTAAACTCTATTACGATTATATACAAAATGTTGTAAACCCCAATTTTTGAGTAAACTCTAATACAATTATAAACAAAAAGTTGTAGACCCCCGTTTTGAGTAAACTCTACTATAATTTTATATTCAAAAAGTTGTAAACCCCCATTTTGAGTAAACTCTAAACAATTATATATAAAAAGTTGTAAACCACCGTTTTGAGTAAACTCTACTACAATTATATCCAAAAAGTTGTAAACCCCCGTTTTGAGTAAACTCTACTACAATTATATCCAAAAAGTTGTAAACCCCCATTTTTCGTAAACACTAATACATTTATATACAAAAAGTTGTAAACCCCGTTTTTGAGTAAACTCTACTATAACATTATATATAATGTTGTAAACCTCCATTTTGAGTAAACTCTACTTCAATTATATACAAAAACTTGCAAACCCCCATTTTGAGTAAACTCTACTACAATTATATCCAAAAAGTTGCAAACCCCCGTTTTGAGTAAACAATAATAAAATTATATACAAAAAGTTGTAAACCCAGTTTTGAGTAAACTCTACTACAATTATATCCAAAAAGTTGTAAACCCCCGTTTTGAGTAGAGTTTACAATAATTTTATATACGAAAAGTTGCAAACCCCCGTTTTGAGTAAACACTAATACCGTTATATACAAAAAGTTGTAAACCCCTATTTTGATTAAACTCAACTATAATTTTACATACAAAAATTTGTAAACCCCGTTTTGAGTAAATTCTAATACAATTATATACAAAAAGTTTTAAACCCCCGTTTTAAATAAAATCTAATACAATTATATACAAAAAGTTGTAAACTCCCGTTTTGAGTAAACACTAATACATTTATATACAAAAAGTTGTAAACCCCCGTTTTGAGTAAACTCTACTATAACATTATATATAATGTTGTAAACCTCCATTTCGAGTAAACTCTACTTCAATTATATACAAAAACTTGCAAACCCCCATTTTGAGTAAACTCTACTACAATTATATCCAAAAAGTTGTAAACCCCCGTTTTGAGTAAACAATAATAAAATTATATACAAAAATTTGTAAACCCCTGTTTTGAGTAAACTCTACTACAATTATATCCAAAAAGTTGTAAACCCCCGTTTTGAGTAAACAATAATAAAATTACATACAAAAAGTTGTAAACCCCCGTTTTGAGTAAGCTCTACTATAATTTTATATACAAAAAATTGTAAACCCCCATTTTGAGTAAACACTAATACAATTATATACAAAAAGTTACAAACACCCGTTTTGAGTAAACTCTACTATAATTTTATAGACAAAAGTTGTAAACCCCGTTTTGAGGAAATTCTACTGCAATCCTATTCAAAAAGTTGTTAACCCCCGTTTTGAGTAAACTCTACTATAATATTATATACAAAAAGTTGTAAACCCCCGTTTTGTATAAACACTAATACAATTATATACAAAAATTATAAATTCTCGTTTTGAGCAAACACTAACACATTAGATACAAAAAGTTGTAAACCCCCGTTTTGAGTAAACTCTACTATAACATTGTATACAAAGTTGTACACCTCCATTTTGAGTAAACTCTACTACAATTATATCCAAATAGTTGTAAACCCCCTTTTGGTTTACACTAATACAATTATGTACAAAAAGTTGTACACCCCTGTTTTGTGTAAACTCTACTATAACATTATATACAAAGTTGTAAACCACCGTTTTGAGTTAACTCTACTACAATTATATACAAAAAGTTGTAAACCCCCATTTTGAGTAAACTCTAATACAATTATATACAAAAAGTTGTAAACCCCCATTTTGAGTAAACTCTACTATAATTTTATATACAAAAAGTTGTAAACCCCCGTTTTGAGTAAACTCTACTATAACATTATATATAAAGTTGTAAACTTTTGAGTAAACTCTACTTCAATTATATACAAAAAGTTGTAAACCGCCGTTTTGAGTAAACTCTACTACAATTATATCCAAAAAGTTGTAAATCCCCGTTTTGAATAAACAATAATACAATTATATACAAAGTTGTAAACCCCTGTTTTGAGTGAACTCTACTATAATTTTATATACAAAAAGTTGTAAACCCCTATTTTGAGTAAACACTAATACAATTATATACAAATAGTTACAAACACCCGTTTTGAGTAAACTCTACTATAATTTTATAGACAAAAGTTGTAAACCCCGTTTTGAGGAAATTCGACTACAATCATATTCAAAAAGTTGTAAACTCCCGTTTTGAGTAAACTCTACTATAATTTAATATATAAAAAGTTGTAAACCCCCATTTTGAGTAAACTCTACTACTATTATATCCAAAAAGTTGTAAACCCCTGTTTTGTGTAAACATTAATACAATTATATACAAAAAGTTGTAAACCCCCGTTTTGTGTAAACTCTACTATAACATTATATACAAAGTTGTAAACCACCGTTTTGAGTTGACTCTACTACAATTATATGCAAAAAGTTGTAAACACCCATTTTGAGTAAACTCTAATACAATTATATACAAAAAGTTGTAAACCACCATTTTGAGTAAACTCTACTATAATTTTATATACAAAAAGTTGTACACCCCTATTTTGACTAAACACCAATACAATTATATACATATAGTTGTAAACCCCCATTTTAAGAAAACACTAATACAATTTTATAAACCCCTATTTTGAGTAAACTTTACTACAATTATATACAAAATGTTGTAAACCCCCGTATTGAGTAAACTCTATTACGATTATATACAAAATATTGTAAACCCCCATTTTTGAGTAAACTCTAATACAATTATAAACAAAAAGTTATAAACCCCCGTTTTGAGTAAACTCTACTATAATCTTATATTCAAAAAGTTGTAAACCCCCGTTTTGAGTAAACTCTAAACAATTATATATAAAAAGTTGTAAACCACCGTTTTGAGTAAACTCTACTACAATTATATCCAAAAAGTTGTAAACCCCCGTTTTGAGTAGAGTTTACAATAATTTTATATACGAAAAGTTGCAAACCCCCGTTTTGAGTAAACACTAATACCATTATATACAAAAAGTTGTAAACCCCTATTTTGAGTAAACTCGACTATAATTTTACATACAAAAATTTGTAAACCCCGTTTTGAGTAAATTCTAATACAATTATATACAAAAAGTTTTAAACCCCCGTTTTAAATAAAATCTAATACAATTATATACAAAAAGTTGTAAACCCCCGTTTTCAGTAAACACTAATACATTTATATACAAAAAGTTGTAAACCCCCGTTTTGAGTAAACTTTACTATAACATTACATATAAAGTTGTAAACCTCCATTTTGAGTAAACTCTACTTCAATTATATACAAAAAGTTGTAAACCCCCATTTTGAGTAAACTCTACTACAATTATATCCAAAAAGTTGTAAACCCCCGTTTTGAGTAAACAATAATAAAATTATATACAAAAAGTTGTAAACCCCCGTTTTGAGTAAACTCTACTACAATTATATCCAAAAAGTTGTAAACCCCCATTTTGAGTAAACAATAATACAATTATATACAAAAAGTTTGAGTAAGCTCTACTATAATTTTATATACAAAAAATTGTAAACCCCCATTTTGAGTAAACACTAATACAATTATATACAAAAAGTTACAAACACCCGTTTTGAGTAAACTCTACTATAATTTTATAGACAAAAGTTGTAAACCCCGTTTTGAGGAAATTCTATTGCAATCCTATTCAAAAAGTTGTAAACCCCCGTTTTGAGTAAACTCTACTATAATTTTATATACAAAAAGTTGTAAACCCCCGTTTTGTATAAACACTAATACAATTATATACAAAAAGTTATAAATTCTCGTTTTGAGTAAACACTAACACATTATATACAAAAAGTTGTAAACCTCCGTTTTGAGTAAACTCTACTATAACATTGTATACAAAGTTGTAAACCTCCATTTTGAGTAAACTCTACTACAATTATATCCAAATAGTTGTAAACCCCCGTTTGGTGTAAACACTAATACAATTATGTACAAAAAGTTGTACACCCCCGTTTTGTGTAAACTCTACTATAACATTATATACAAAGTTGTAAACCACCGTTTTGAGTTAACTCTACTACAATTATATACAAAAAGTTGTAAACCCCCATTTAGAGTAAACTCTAATACAATTATATACAAAAAGTTGTAAACCCCCATTTTGAGTAAACTCTACTATAATTTTATATTCTAAAAGTTGTAAACCCCTATTTTGAGTAAACACTAATACAATTATATACAGAAAGTTGTAAACCCCCGTTTTGAGAAAACACTAATACAATTTTGTAAACCCCTATTTTGAGTAAACTTTACTACAATTATTTACAAAATGTTGTAAACCTCCGTATTGAGTAAACTCTATTACGATTATATGCAAAATGTTGTAAACCCCCATTTTTGAGTAAACTCTAATACAATTATAAATAAAAAGTTGTAAATCCCCGTTTTGAGTAAACTCTAATACAATTATATATACAAAAAGTTGTAAACCCCTGTTTTGAGTAAACACTCATACCATCATATACAAAATGTTGTAAACCCCTATTTTGAGTAAACTCAAATATAATTTTACATACAAAAAGGTGTAAACCCTGTTTTGAGTTAATTCTATAACAATTATATACAAAAAGTTGTAAACCCCCATTCTGAGTAAACTCTAATACAATTATATACAAAAAGTTGTAAACCCCCATTTGAGTAAACACTAATACAATTAAATACAAAAAGTTACAAACACCCGTTTTGAGTAAACTCTACTATAATTTTATAGACAAAAGTTGTAAACCCCGTTTTGAGGAAATTCGACTACAATCATATTCAAAAAGTTGTAAACCCCCGTTTTGAGTAAACTCTACTATAATTTAATATACAAAAAATTGTAAACCCCCGTTTTGAGTAAAAACTAACACATTATATACAAAAAGTTGTAAACCCCCATTTTGAGTAAACTCTACTATAACGTTATATGCAAAGTTGTAAACCTCCATTTTGAGTAAACTCTACTACAATTATATCCAAAATGTTGTAAACCCCTGTTTTGTGTAAACATTAATACTATTATATACAAAAAGTTGTAAACCCCTGTTTTGTGTAAACTCTACTATAACATTATATACAAAGTTGTAAACCACCGTTTTGAGTTAACTCTACTACAATTATATGCAAAAAGTTGTAAACACCCATTTTGAGTAAACTCTAATACAATTATATACAAAAAGTTGTAAACCACCATTTTGAGTAAACTCTACTATAATTTTATATACAAAAGTTGTACACCCCTATTTTGAGTAAACACCAATACAATTATATACAGAAAGTTGTAAACCCCCATTTTGAGAAAACACTAATACAATTTTATAAACCCCTATTTTGAGTAAACTTTACTACAATTATATACAAAATGTTGTAAACCCCCGTATTGAGTAAACTCTATTACGATTATATACAAAATGTTGTAAACCCCCATTTTTGAGTAAACTCTAATACAATTATAAACAAAAAGTTGTAAACCCCCGTTTTGAGTAAACTCTACTATAATTTTATATTCAAAAATTTGTAAATCCCCGTTTTGAGTAAACACTAAACAATTATATATAAAAAGTTGTAAACTACCGTTTTGAGTAAACTCTACTACAATTATATCCAAAAAGTTGTAAACCCCTGTTTTGAGTAGAGTTTACAATAATTTTATATACGAAAAGTTGCAAACCAACGTTTTGAATAAACACTAATACCATTATATACAAAAAGTTGTAAACCCCTATTTTGAGTAAACTCAACTATAATTTTACATACAAAAAGTTGTAAACCCCGTTTTGAGTAAATTCTAATACAACTATATACAAAAAGTTTTAAACCCACGATTTAAATAAAATCTAATACAATTATATACAAAAAGTTGTAACCCCCCGTTTTGAGTAAACACTAATACATTTATATACAAAAAGTTGTAAACCCCCGTTTTGGGTAAACTCTACTATAACATTATATATAATGTTGTAAACCTCCATTTTGAGTAAACTCTACTTTAATTATATACAAAAAGTTGCAAACCCCCATTTTGAGTAAACTCTACTACAATTATATCCAAAAAGTTGTAAACCCCCGTTTTGAGAAAACAATAATACAATTATATACAAAAATTTGTAAACCCCCGTTTTGACTAAACTCTACTATAATTATATCCAAAAAGTTGTAAACCCCCGTTTTGAGTAAACAATAATACAATTATATACAAAAAGTTGTAAACCCCCGTTTTGAGTAAGCTCTACTATAATTTTATATACAAAAAATTGTAAACCCCCATTTTGAGTAAACACTAATACAATTATATACAAAATGTTACAAACACCCGTTTTGAGTAAACTCTACTATAATTTTATAGACAAAAGTTGTAAACCCTGTTTTGAGGAAATTCTACTGCAATCATATTCAAAAAGTTGTAAACACACATTTTGAGTAAACTCTAATACAATTATATACAAAAAGTTGAAAACCCCCATTTTGAGTATACTCTACTATAATTTTATATACAAAAAGTTGTAAATCCCTATTTTGAGTAAACACTAATACAATTCTATACAGAAAGTTGTAAACCCCCATTTTGAGAAAACACTAATACAATTTTATAAACCCCTATTTTGAGTAAACTTTACTACAATTATATACAAAATGTTGTAAACCCCCATATTGAGTAACTCTATTACGATTATATACAAAATGTTGAAAACCCCCATTTTGAGTAAACTCTAATACAATTATAAACAAAAAGTTGTAAACACCCGTTTTGAGTAAACTCTACTATAATTTTATATACAAAAAGTTGAAGACCGCCGTTTTGAGTAAACTCTACTATAACATTATATATAAAGTTGTAAACCTCCATTTTGAGTAAACTTTACTTCAATTATATACAAAAAGTTGTAAACCTCCGTTTTGATTTACTCTACTACAATTATATGAAAAAAGTTGTAAACCCCCGTTTTGAGTAAACAATAATACAATTATATACAAAAAGTTGTAAACCCCCGTTTTGAGTGAACTCTACTATAATTTTATATACAAAAAGTTGTAAACCTCCATTTTGAGTAAACACTAATACAATTATATACAAAAAGTTACAAACACCCGTTTTGAGTAAACTCTACTATAATTTTATAGACAAAAGTTGTAAACCCTGTTTTGAGGAAATTCGACTACAATCATATTCAAAAAGTTGTAAACCCCCATTTTGAGTAACTCTACTATAATTTTATATACAAAAAGTTGTAAACCCCCGTTTTGAGTAAAAACTAATACAATTATATACAAAAAGTTATAAAAGCCGTTTTGAGTAAACACTAACACATTATATACAAAAATTTGTAAACACCCATTTTGAGTAAACTCTAATACAATTATATACAAAAAGTTGTAAACCCCCGTTTTGAGTAAACTCTACTATAATTTTATATACAAAAAGTTGTACACCCTTATTTTGAGTAAACACCAATACAATTATATACAGAAAGTTGTAAACACCCATTTTGAGAAAACACTTATACAATTATATACAAAATGTTGTAAACCCACGTATTGAGTAAACTCTATTACGATTATGTACAAAATGTTGTAAACCCCCATTTTTTTTAGTAAACTCTAATACAATTATAAACAAAAAGTTGTAAACCCCCGTTTTGAGTAAACTCTACTATAATTTTATATACAAAAAGTTGTAAACCCCCGTTTTGAGTAAACTCTAAACAATTATATATAAAAAGATGTAAACCACCGTTTTGAGTAAACTCTACAACAATTATATCCAAAAAGTTGTAAACCCCCGTTTTGAGTAGAGTTTACAAAATTTTATAACAAAAGGTTGCAAACCCCCGTTTTAAGTAAATACTAATACCATTATATACAAAAAGTTGTAAACCCCTATTTTGAGTTAACTCAACTATAATTTTACATACAAAAAGTTGTAAACCCTGTTTTGAGTAAATTCTAATACAATTATATACAAAAAGTTTTAAATCCCCATTTTAAATAAAAAGTAAATACATTTATATACAAAAAGTTCTAAACCCCCGTTTTGAGTAAACTCTACTATAACATTATATATAAAGTTGTAAACCTCCATTTTGAGTAAACTCTACTTCAATTATATGTAAAAAGTTGTAAACCCCCGTTTTGAGTAAACTCTACTACAATTATATCCAAAAAGTTGTAAACCCACGTTTTGAGTAAACAATAATACAATTATATACAAAAAGTTGTAAACCCCCGTTTTGAGTGAACTCTACTATAATTTTATATACAAAAAGTTGTAAACTCCCATTTTGAGTAAACACTAATACAATTATATACAAAAAGTTACAAACACCCGTTTTGAGTAAACTCTACTATAATTTTACAGACAAAAGTTGTACACCCATTTTGAGGAAATTCGACTACAATCATATTCAAAAAGTTGTAAACCCCCGTTTTGAGTAAACTCTACAATAATTTTATATACAAAAAGTTGTAAACCCCCGTTTTGAGTAAAAATTAATACAATTATATACAAAAAGTTATAAAACCCGTTTTGAGTAAACACTAACACATTATATACAAAAAGTTGTAAACCCCCATTTTGAGTAAACTCTACTATAACTTTATATACAAAGTTGTAAACCTCCATTTTGAGTAAACTCTACTACAATTATATCCAAAAAGTTGTAAACCCCCGTTTTGAGTAAACACAAATGCATTTATATACAAAAAGTTGTAACCCCCGTTTTGAGTAAACTCTACTATAACATTATATATAAAGTTGTAAACCTCCATTTTGAGTAAACCCCTGTTTTGAGTAAACTCTACTACAATTATATCCAAAAAGTTGTAAACCCCCGTTTTGAGTAAACAATAATACAATTCTATACAAAAAGTTGTAAACCCCCGTTTTGAGTAAGCTCTACTATAATTTTATATACAAAAAATTGTAAACCCCCATTTTGAGTAAACACTAATACAATTATACACAAAAAGTTACAAACTCCCGTTTTGTGTAAACTCTACTATAATTTTATAGACAAAAGTTGTAAACCCCGTTTTGAGGAAATTCTACTGCAATCCTATTCAAAAAGTTGTAAACCCCCGTTTTGAGTAAACTCTACTATAATTTTATATACAAAATGTTGTAAACCCCCCTTTTGAATAAACACTAATACAATTATATACAAAAAGTTATAAACCCTCGTTTTGTGTAAACTCTAACACATTATATACAAAAAGTTGTAAACCCCCGTTTTGAGTAAACTTTACTATAACATTGTATACAAAGTTGTAAACCTCCGTTTTGAGTAAACTCTACTACAATTACATCCAAAAAGTTGTAAACCCCCGTTTGGTGTAAACACTAATACAATTATATACAAAAAGTTGTACACCCCCGTTTTGTGTAAACTCTACTATAGGATTATATACAAAGTTGTAAACCACCATTTTGAGTAAACTCTAATACAATTATATACAAAAAGTTGTAAACCCCCATTTTGAGTAAACTCTACTATAATTTTATATACAAAAAGTTGTACACCCATATTTTGAGTAAACACCAATACAATTTATATACATAAAGTTGTAAACCCCATTTTGAGAAAACACTAATACAATTTTATAAACCCCTATTTTGAGTAAACTTTACTACAATTATATACAAAATGTTGTAGACCCCCGTATTGAGTAAACTCAATTACGATTATATACAAAATGTTGTAAACCCCCATTTTTTAGTAAACTCTAATACAATTATAAACAAAAAGTTGTAAACCCCCGTTTTGAGTAAACTCTACTATAATTTTATAGACAAAAAGTTGTAAACCCCCGTTTTGAGTAAACTCTACTATAATTTTATATACAAAAAGTTGTAAACCCCCGTTTTGAGTAAACTCTACTATAATTTTATATACAAAAAGTTGTAAACCCCGTTTTGAGGAAATTCCACTACAATCATATTCAAAAAGTTGTAAACCCCTGTTTTGAGTAAACTCTACTATAATTTTATATACAAAAAGTTGTAAACCCCCATTTTGAGTAAACACTAATACAATTATATACAAAAAGTTATAAAAACCCCCATTTTGAGTAAACACTAACACATTATATACAAAAAGTTGTAAACCTCCGTTTTGTGTAAACTCTACTATAACATTATATACAAAGTTGTAAACCTCCATTTTGAGTAAACTCTACAATTATATCCAAAAAGTTGAAAACCCCTGTTTTGTGTAAACATTAATACAATTATATACAAAAATTTGTAAAACCCCGTTTTGTGAAAACTCTACTATTACATTATATACAAAGTTGTAAACCCCCGTTTTGAGTTAACTCAACTACAATTATATACAAAAAGTTGTAAACCCCCGTTTTGTGAAAACTCTACTATTACATTATATACAAAGTTTTAAACCACCGTTTTGAGTTAACTCTACTACAATTAAATACAAAAAGTTGTAAACACCCATTTTTAGTAAACTCTAATACAATTATATACAAAAAGTTGAAAACCCCCAATTTGAGTAAACTCTACTATAATTTTATATACAAAAAGTTGTAAACCCCTATTTTGAGTAAACACTAATACAATTATATACAGAAAGTTGTAAACCCCATTTTGAGAAAACATTAATACAATTTTATAGACCCCTATTTTGAGTAAACTTTACTACAATTATATACAAAATGTTGTAAACCCCCGTATTGAGTAACTCCATTATGATTATATAAAAAATGTTGTAAACCCCCATTTTTGAGTAAACTCTAATACAATTATAAACAAAAAGTTGTAAACCCCCGTTTTGAGTAAACTCTACTATAATTTTATATACAAAAAGTTGTAAACCCCTGTTTTGAGTAAACTCTACTATAACATTATATATAAAGTTGTAAACCTCCATTTTGCGTAAACTCTACTTCAATTATATACAAAAAGTTGTAATCCCCCGTTTTGAGT
>CM044907.1:46838165-46902507 GCA_024500145.1 Gentiana dahurica var. dahurica
TCTACCGACATTCTGGGATTTAAGAGTCAACAGTTCATTACTCATGATAATCGCAGGATAATTACACAAAATAATTTGGATATAATTGTAGTAGAGTTTACTCAAAATAGAGGTTTACAACTTTGTATATAAAGTTATAGTAGAGTTTACTCAAAATGGGGGTTTACAACTTTTTGTATATAATGTGTTAGTGTTTACTCAAAACAGGTTTTATAACTTTTTGTATATAATTGTATTAGTTTTTACTCAAAATGGGGGTTTGCAACTTTTTGTATATAAAATTATAGTAGAGTTTACTCAAAACGGGGGTTTACAACTTTTTGAATATGATTGTAGTCGAATTTCCTCAAAACGGGGTATACAACTTTTGTTTATAAAATTATAGTAGAGTTTAGTCAAAACGGGGGTTTACAACTTTTTGTATAGAATTGTATTATTGTTTACTCAAAACGGGGGTTTACAACTTTTTGGATATAATTGTAGTAGAGTTTACTCAAAATGGGGTTTACAACTTTTTTTATATAATTGTATTATTGTTTACTCAAAACGGGGATTTACAACTTTTTGGATATAATTGTAGTACAGTTTACTCAAAACAGGGGTTTACAACTTTTTGTATATAATTGAAGTATAGTTTACTCAAAATGGAGGTTTAAAACTTTATATATAATGTTATAGTAGAGTTTACTCAAAACGGGGTTTACAACTTTTTGTATATAAATGTATTAGTGTTTACTCAAAACGGGGGTTTACAACTTTTTGTACATAATTGTATTAGATTTTATTTAAAATGGGGGTTTAAAACTTTTTGTATATAATTGTATTAGAATTTACTCAAAACAGGGTTTACAACTTTTTGTATGTAAAATTATAGTTGAGTTTACTCAAAATTGGGGTTTACAACTTTTTGTATATAATGGCATTAGTGTTTACTTAAATCGGGGTTTTGCAACCTTTTGTATATAAAATTATTATAAACTCTACTCAAAACGGGGGTTTACAACTTTTTGGATATAATTGTAGTAGAGTTTACTCAAAACGGTGGTTTACAACTTTTTATATATAATTTTTTAGAGTTTACTCAAAACGGGGGTTTACAACTTTTTGTATATAAAATTATAGTAGAGTTTACTCAAAATGGGGGTTTTCAACTTTTTGTATATAATTGTATTATTGTTTACTCAAAATGGGGGTTTACAACTTTTTGGATATAATTGTAGTAGAGTTTACTCAAAACGGGGGTTTACAACTTTTTGTATATAATTGAAGTAGAGTTTAATCAAAATGGAGGTTTACAACTTTATATATAATGTTATAGTAGAGTTTACTCAAAACGGGGGTTTACAACTTTTTGTATGTAAAATTATAGTAGAGTTTACTCAAAACGGGGTTTTACAACTTTTTGTTTATAATTGTATTAGGGTTTATTAAAAAATGGGGGTTTACAACATTTTGTATATAATCGTAATAGAGTTTACTCAATACGAGGGTTTACAACATTTTGTATATAATTGTAGTAAAGTTTACTCAAAATAGGGGTTTATAAAATTGTATTAGTGTTTTCTCAAAATGGGGGTATAAAACTTTCTGTATAAAATTGTACTAGTGTTTACTCAAAATAGGGGTTTACAACTTTTTGTATATAAAATTATAGTAGAGTTTACTCAAAATGGTTGTTTACAACTTTTTGTATATAATTGTATTAGAGTTTACTCAAAATGGTGGTTTACAACTTTTTGTATATAATTGTATTAGAATTTACTCAAAATGGGGGTTTACAACTTTTTGTATATAATTGTAGTAGAGTTAACTCAAAATGGTGGTTTACAACTTTGTATATAATGTTATAGTAGAGTTTACACAAAACGGGGGTGTATAACTTTTTGTATATAATTGTTTTAGTGTTTACACCAAACGGGGGTTTACAACTTTTTGGATATAATTGTAGTAGAGTTTACTCAAAACGGAGGTTGACAACTTTGTATACAATGTTATAGTAGAGTTTACTCAAAACGGGGGTTTACAACTTTTTGTATATAATGTGTTAGTGATTACTCAAAACGAGGGTTTAGAACTTTTTGTATGTAATTGTATTAGTGTTTATTCAAAACGGGGGTTTACAACTTTTTGTATATAAAATTATAGTAGAGTTTACTCAAAATGGGGGTTTACAACTTTTTGAATAGGATTGCAGTAGAATTTCCTCAAAACGGGGTTTACAACTTTAGTCTATAAAATTATAGTAGAGTTTACTCAAAACGGGTGTTTGTAACTTTTTGTATATAATTGTATTAGTGTTTACTCAAAATGGGGGTTTACAATTTTTTGTATATAAAATTATAGTAGAGCTTACTCAAAACGGGGGTTTACAACTTTTTTTATAGAATTGTATTATTGTTTACTCAAAACGGGGGTTTACAACTTTTTGGATATAATTGTAGTAGAGTTTACTCAAAATGGGGGTTTACAACTTTTTGTATATAATTGTATTATTGTTTACTCAAAACGGGGGTTTACAACTTTTTGGATATAATTGTAGTAGAGTTTACTCAAAACGGGGGTTTACAACTTTTTGGATATAATTGAAGTAGAGTTTACTCAAAATAGAGGTTTACAACTTTATATATAATGTTATAGTAGAGTTTACTCAAAACTGGTGTTTACAACTTTTTGTATATAAATTTACTCAAAACGGGGGTTTACAACTTTTTGGATATAATTGTTGTAGATTTTACTCAAAATAGAGGTTTACAACTTTGTATATAAAGTTATAGTAGAGTTTACTCAAAACGGGGGTTTACAACTTTTTGAATAGGATTGCAGTAGAATTTCCTCAAAACGGGGTTTACAACTTTAGTCTATAAAATTATAGTAGAGTTTACTCAAAACGGGTGTTTGTAACTTTTTGTATATAATTGTATTAGTGTTTACTCAAAATGGGGTTTACAATTTTTTGTATATAAAATTATTGTAGAGCTTACTCAAAACGGGGGTTTACAACTTTTTTTATAGAATTGTATTATTGTTTACTCAAAACGGGGGTTTACAACTTTTTGGATATAATTGTAGTAGAGTATACTCAAAATGGGGGTTTACAACTTTTTGTATATAATTGTATTATTGTTTACTCAAAACGGGGGTTTACAACTTTTTGGATATAATTGTAGTAGAGTTTACTCAAAATGGGGGTTTACAACTTTTTGTATATAATTGAAGTAGAGTTTACTCAAAATAGAGGTTTACAACTTTATATATAATGTTATAGTAGAGTTTACTCAAAACTGGTGTTTACAAATTTTTGTATATAAATTTACTCAAAACGGGGGTTTACAACTTTTTGGATATAATTGTTGTAGATTTTACTCAAAATAGAGGTTTACAACTTTGTATATAAAGTTATAGTAGAGTTTACTCAAAATGGGGGTTTACAACTTTTTGTATATAATGTGTTAGTGTTTTCTCAAAACAGGTTTTATAACTTTTTGTATATAATTGTATTAATTTTTACTCAAAATGGGGGTTTGCAACTTTTTGTTTATAAAATTATAGTAGAGTTTACTCAAAACGGGGGTTTACAACTTTTTGAATATGATTGTAGTCGAATTTCCTCAAAACGGGGTTTACAAATTTTGTCTATAAAATTACAGTAGAGTTTACTCAAAACGCGTGTTTGTAACTTTTTGTATATAATTGTATTAGTGTTTACTCAAAATTGGGGTTTACAACTTTTTGTATATAAAATTATAGTAGAGTTCACTCAAAACGGGGGTTTACAACTTTTTTTATAGAATCCTATTATTGTTTACTCAAAATGGGGGTTTACAACATTTTGTATATAAAATTATTGTAGAGTTTACTCAAAACGGGATTTTACAAATTTTTGTTTATAATTGAATTAGAGTTTACTCAAAAATAGGGGTTTACCACATTTTGTATATAATCGTAATAGAGTTTACTCAATACGGGGGTTTACAACATATTGTATATAATTGTAGTAAAGTTTACTCAAAATAGGGGTTTATAAAATTATATTAGTGTTTTCTCAAAACAGGGGTTTACAACTTTCTGTATATAATTGTATTAGTGTTTACTCAAAATAGGGGTTTACAACTTTTTGTATATAAAATTATAGTAGAGTTTACTCAAAATGGGGATTTACAACTTTTTGTATATAATTGTATTAGAGTTTACTCAAAATGGGGGTTTACAACTTTTTGTATATAATTGTAGTAGAGTTAACTCAAAATGGTGGTTTACAACTTTGTATATAATTTTATAGTAGAGTTTACACAAAACGGGGCTGTACAACTTTTTGTATATAATTGTATTAGTGTTTACACTAAACGGGGGTTTACAACTTTTTGGATATAATTGTAGTAGAGTTTACTCAAAACGGAGGTTTACAACTTCGTATACAATGTTATAGTAGAGTTTTCTCAGAACGGGGGTTTACAACTTTTTGTATATAATGTGTTAGTGTTTACTCAAAACGAGGGTTTATAACTTTTTGTGTATAATTGTATTAGTGTTTATTCAAAACGGGGGTTTACAACTTTTTGTATATAAAATTTTAGTAGAGTTTACTCAAAACGGGGGTTTACAACTTTTTGAATAGGATTGCAGTAGAATTTCCTCAAAACGGGGTTTACAACTTTTGCCTATAAAATTATAGTAGAGTTTACCCAAAACGGGTGTTTGTAACTTTTTGTATATAATTGTATTAGTCTTTACTCAAAATGGGGTTTTACAATTTTTTGTATATAAAATTATAGTAGATCTTACTCAAAACGGGGGTTTACAACTTTTTGTATAGAATTGTATTATTGTTTACTCAAAACGGGGGTTTACAACTTTTTGGATATAATTGTAGTAGAGTTTACTCAAAATGGGGGTTTGCAACTTTTTGTATATAATTGTATTATTGTTTACTCAAAACGGGGGTTTACAAATTTTTGGATATAATTGAAGTAGAGTTTACTCAAAACGGGGATTTACAACTTTTTGTATATAATTGAAATAGAGTTTACTCAAAATGGAGGTTTACAACTTTATATATAATGTTATAGTAGAGTTTACTCAAAACGGGGGTGTACAACCTTTTGTATATAAATGTATTAGTGTTTACACAAAACGGGGGGTTTACAACTTTTTGGATATAATTGCAGTAGAGTTTACTCAAAATGGAGGTTTACAACTTTGTATATAAAGTTATAGTAGAGTTTACTCAAAATGAGGGTTTACAACTTTTTGTATATAATGTGTTAGTGTTTACTCAAAACGCGTTTTATAACTTTTTGTTTATAATTGTAATAATTTTTACTCAAAACGGGGGTTTACAACTTTTTGTATATAAAATTATAGTAGAGTTTACTCAAAACGGGGGTTTACAGCTTTTTGAATATGATTGTAGTCGAATTTCCTCAAAACGGGGTTTACAACTTTTTTCTATAAAATTATAGTAGAGTTTACTCAAAAAATGGGTGTTTCTAACTTTTTGTATATAATTGTATTAGTGTTTACTCAAAATGGGGGTTTACAACTTTTTGTATATAAAATTATAGTAGAGTTCACTCAAAATGGGGGTTTACAACTTTTTGGATATAATTGTAGTAGAGTTTACTCAAAACGGAGGTTTACAACTTTTTGTATATAATTGACGTAGAGTTTACTCAAAATGGAGGTTTACAACTTTATATATAACGTTATAGTAGAGTTTACTCAAAACGAGGGTTTACAACTTTTTGTATATAAATGTATTAGTGTTTACTCAAAACGGTGGTTTACAACTTTTTGTATATAATTGTATTAGATTTTATTTAAAATGGGGGTTTAAAACTTTTTGTATATAATTGTATTAGAATTTACTCAAAACAGGGTTTACAACTTTTTCTATGTAAATTTATAGTTGAGTTTACTCAAAATAGGGGTTTACAACTTTTTGTATATAATGGTATTAATGTTTACTTAAAGCGGGGGTTTGCAACCTTTTGTATATAAAATTATTGTAAACTCTACTCAAAATGGGGGTTTACAACTTTTTGGATATAATTATAGTAGAGTTTACTCAAAACGGTGGTTTACAACTTTTTATATATAATTGTTTAGAGTTTACTCAAAATGGGGTTTTACAACTTTTTGTATATAAAATTATAGTAGAGTTTACTCAAAACGGGGGTTTACAACTTTTTGTTTATAATTGTATTAGAGTTTACTCAATAATGGGGGTTTACAACATTTTGTATATAATCGTAATAGGGTTTACTCAATACAGGGGTTTACAACATTTTGTATATAATTGTAGTAAAGTTTACTCAAAATAGGGGTTTATAAAATTGTATTAGTGTTTTCTCAAAATGGGGGTTTACAAATTTCTGTATATAATTGTATTGGTGTTTACTCAAAATAGGGGTGTACAACTTTTTGTTTATAAAATTATAGTAGAGTTTACTCAAAACGGGGGTTTACAACTTTTTGTATATAATTGTATTAGAGTTTTCTCAAAATGGGTGTTTACAACTTTTTGTATATAATGTGTTAGTGTTTACTCAAAACGGATTTTATAACTTTTTGTATATAATTGTATTAGTTTTTACACAAAACGGGGGTTTACCACTTTTTGTACATAAAATTATAGTAGAGTTTACTCAAAATAGGGGTTTACAACTTTTTGAATATGATTGTTGTCGAATTTCCTCAAAACGGGGTTTACAACTTTTGTCTATAAAATTATAGTAGAGTTTACTCAAAACGGGTGTTTGTAACTTTTTGTATATAATTGTATTAGTGTTTACTCAAAATGGGGGTTTACAACTTTTTGTATATAAAATTATAGTAGAGTTCACTCAAAACGGGGGTTTACAACTTTTTGTATATAATTGTATTATTGTTTACTCAAAATGGGGGTTTACAACTTTTTGGATATAATTGTAGTAGAGTTTACTCAAAACGGGGGTTTACAACTTTTTGAATATAATTGAAGTAGAGTTTACTCAAAATGGAGGTTTACAACTTAATATATAATGTTATAGTAGAGTTTACTCAAAACGGGGGTTTACAACTTTTTGTTTATAATTAAATTAGAGTTTACTGAAAAATGGGGGTTTACAACATTTTGTATATAATTGTAGTAAAGTTTACTCAAAATAGGGGTTTATAAAATTGTATTAGTGTTTTCTCAAAATGGGGGTTTACAACTTTCTGTATATAATTGTATTAGTGTTTACTCAAAATAGGGGTTTACAACTTTTTGTATATAAAATTATAGTAGAGTTTACTCATAATGGGGATTTACAACTTTTTGTATATAATTGTATTAGAGTTTACTCAAAATGGGTGTTTATAACTTTTTGTATATAATTGTAGTAGAGTTAACTCAAAACGGGGGTTTACAACTTTGTATATAATGTAGTAGTAGAGTTTACACAAAACAGGGGTTTACAACTTTTTGTATATAATTGTATTAATGTTTACACAAAACAGGGGTTTACAACTTTTTGGATATAATTGTAGAGTTTACTCAAAATGGAGGTTTACAACTTTGTATATAATGTTATAGTAGAGTTTACTCAAAACGGGAGTTTACAACTTTTTGTATATAATGTGTTAGTGTTTACTCAAAACGGGGGTTTTTATAACTTTTTGTATATAATTGTATTAGTGTTTACTCAAAATAGGGGTTCACAACTTTTTGTATATAAAATTATTGTAGAGTTTACTCAAAACAAGGGTTTACAACTTTTTGAATATGATTGTAGTAGAATTTCCTCTAAACGGGGTTTACAACTTTTGTCTATAAAATTATAGTAGAGTTTATTCAAAACGGGTGTTTGTAACTTTTTGTATATAATTGTATTAGTGTTTACTCAAAATGGGGGTTTACAACTTTTTGTATATAAAATTATAGTAGAGTTCACTCAAAACGGGGGTTTAAAACTTTTTGTATATAATTGTATTATTGTTTACTCAAAACGGGGGTTTACAACTTTTTGGATATAATTGTTGTAGAGTTTACTCAAAACGGGGCTTTAACTCTTTTTGTATATAATTTAAGTAGAGTTTACTCAAAATGGAGGTTTACAACTTTATATATAATGTTATAGTAGAGTTTACTCAAAACGGGGGTTGACAACTTGTTGTATATAATTGTATTAGTGTTTACTCAAAACGGGGGTTTACAACTTTTTGTATATTATTGTATTAGATATTATTTAAAACGGGGGTTTACAACTTGTTGTATATAATTGTATTAGAATTTACTCAAAACGGGGGTTTACAACTTTTTGTATGTAAAATAATAGTTGAGTTTACTCAAAATGGGGGGTTTACAACTTTTTGTATATAATGGTATTAGTGTTTACTCAAAACGGGGGTTTGCAACTTTTTGTATATAAAATTATTGTAAACTCTACTCAAAACGGGGGTTTACAACTTTTTGGATATAATTGTAGTAGAGTTTACTCAAAATGGAGGTTTACAACTTTGTATATAATGTTATAGTAGAGTTTACTCAAAACGGGGGTTTACAACTTTTTGTATATAATGTGTTAGTGTTTACTCAAAACGGGGGTTTTTATAACTTTTTGTATATAATTGTATTAGTGTTTACTCAAAATGGGGGTTTACAACATTTTGTATATAAAATTATAGTAGAGTTTACTCAAAACGGGGGTTTACAACTTTTTGTTTATAATTGAATTAGAGTTTACTCAAAAATAGGGGTTTACAACATTTTGTATATAATCGTAATAGAGTTTACTCAATACGGGGGTTTAGAACATATTGTATATAATTGTAGTAAAGTTTACTCAAAATAGGGGTTTATAAAATTGTATTAGTGTTTACTCAAAATAGGGGTTTACAACTTTTTGTATATAAAATTATAGTAGATTTTACTCAAAATGGGGGTTTACAACTTTTTGTATATAATTGTATTAGAGTTTACTCAAAATGGGGGTTTACAACTTTTTGTATATAATTGTAGTAGAGTTAACTCAAAATGGTGGTTTACAACTTTGTATATAATGTTATAGTAGAGTTTACACAAAACGGGGCTGTACAACTTTTTGTATATAATTGTATTAGTGTTTACACCAAACGGGGGTTTACAACTTTTTGGATATAATTGTAGGAGAGTTTACTCAAAACGAGGGTTTATAACTTTTTGTATATAATTGTATTAGTGTTTATTCAAAACGGGGGTTTACAACTTTTTGTATATAAAATTTTAGTAGAGTTTACTCAAAACGGGGGTTTACAACTTTTTGAATAGGATTGCAGTAGAATTTCCTCAAAACGGGGTTTACAACTTTTGTCTATAAAATTATAGTAGAGTTTACTCAAAACGGGTGTTTGTAACTTTTTGTATATAATTGTATTAGTCTTTACTCAAAATGGGGGTTTACAATTTTTTGTATATAAAATTATAGTAGAGCTTACTCAAAACGGGGGTTTACAACTTTTTGTATAGAATTGTATTATTGTTTACTCAAAACGGGGGTTTACAACTTTTTGGATATAATTGTAGTAGAGTTTACTCAAAATGGGGGTTTGCAACTTTTTGTATATAATTGTATTATTGTTTACTCAAAACGGGAGTTTACAACTTTTTGGATATAATTGTAGTAGAGTTTACTCAAAACGGGGGTTTACAACTTTTTGTATATAATTGAAGTAGAGTTTACTCAAAATGGAGGTTTACAACTTTATATATAATGTTATAGTAGAGTTTACTCAAAACGGGGGTGTACAACTTTTAGTATATAAATGTATTAGTGTTTACTCAAAACGGGGGTTTACAACTTTTTGGATATAATAGTAGTAGAGTTTACTCAAAATGGAGGTTTACAACTTTGTATATAAAGTTATAGTAGAGTTTACTCAAAATGAGGGTTTACAACTTTTTGTATATAATGTGTTAGTGTTTACTCAAAACGCGTTTTATAACTTTTTGTAAATAATTGTAATAATTTTTACTCAAAACGGTGGTTTACAACTTTTTGTATATAAAATTATAGTAGAGTTTACTCAAAACGGGGGTTTACAGCTTTTTGAATATGATTGTAGTCGAATTTCCTCAAAATGGGGTATACAACTTTTGTCTATAAAATTATAATAGAGTTTACTCAAAACGGGTGTTTGTAACTTTTTGTATACAATTGTATTAGTGTTTACTCAAAATGGAGGTTTACAACTTTTTGTATATAAAATTATAGTAGAGTTCACTCAAAACGGGGGTTTACAACTTTTTGTATATAATGGTATTATTGTTTACTCAAAACGGGGGTTTACAACTTTTTGGATATAATTGTAGTAGAGTTTACTCAAAACGGGGGTTTACCACTTTTTGTATATAATTGACGCAGAGTTTACTCAAAATGGAGGTTTACAACTTTATATATAATGTTATAGTAGAGTTTACTCAAAACGAGGGTTTACAACTTTTTGTATATAAATGTATTAGTGTTTACTCAAAACGGTGGTTTACAACTTTTTGTATATAATTGTATTAGATTTTATTTAAAATGGGGGTTTAAAACTTTTTGTATATAATTGTATTAGAATTTACTCAAAACAGGGTTTACAACTTTTTTATGTAAAATTATAGTTGAGTTTACTCAAAATAGGGGTTTACAACTTTTTGTATATAATGGTATTAGTGTTTACTTAAAGCTGGGGTTTGCAACCTTTTGTATATAAAATTACTGTAAACTCTACTCAAAATGGGGGTTTACAACTTTTTGGATATAATTGTAGTAGAGTTTACTCAAAACGGTGGTTTACAACTATTTATATATAATTATTTAGAGTTTACTCAAAATGGGGGTTTACAACTTTTTGTATATAAAATTGTAGTAGAGTTTACTCAAAACGGGGGTTTACAACTTTTTGTTTATAATTGTATTAGAGTTTACTCAAAAATGGGGGTTTACAACATTTTGTATATAATCGTAATAGGGTTTACTCAATACGGGGGTTTACAACATTTTGTATATAATTGTAGTAAAGTTTACTCAAAATAAGGGTTTATAAAATTGTATTAGTGTTTTCTCAAAATGAGGGTTTACAAATTTCTGTATATAATTGTATTGGTGTTTACTCAAAATAGGGGTGTACAACTTTTTGTTTATAAAATTATAGTAGAGTATACTCAAAATGGGGGTTTACAACTTTTTGTATATAATTGTATTAGAGTTTACTCAAAATGGGTGTTTACAACTTTTTGTATATAATGTGTTAGTGTTTACTCAAAACGGATTTTATAACTTTTTGTAAGTATTAGTTTTTACTCAAAACAGGGGTTTACAACTTTTTGTATATAAAATTATAGTAGAGTTTACTCAAAATGGGGGTTTACACATTTTTGAATATGATTATAGTCGAATTTCCTCAAAACGTGGTTTACAACTTTTGTCTATAAAATTATAGTAGAGTTTACTCAAAACGGGTGTTTGTAACTTTTTGTATATAATTGTATTAGTGTTTACTCAAAATGGGGGTTTACAACTTTTTGCATATAAAATTATAGTAGAGTTCACTCAAAACGGGGGTTTACAACTTTTTGTATATAATTGTATTATTGTTTACTCAAAACGGGGGTTTACAACTTTTTGGATAAAAGTGTAGTAGAGTTTACTCAAAACGGGGCTTTACAACTTTTTGTATATAATTGAAGTAGAGTTTACTCAAAATGGAGGTTTACAACTTTATATATAATGTTATAGTAGCGTTTACTCAAAACGGGGGTTTACAACTTTTTGTATATAAAATTATAGTAGAGTTTACTCAAAACGGAGGTTTACAACTTTTTGTTTATAATTGAATTAGAGTTTACTCAAAAATGGGGGTTTACAACATTTTGTATATAATTGTAGTAAAGTTTACTCAAAATAGGGGTTTATAAAATTGTATTAGTGTTTTCTCAAAATGGGGGTTTACAACTTTCTGTAAATAATTGTATTAGTGTTTACTCAAAATAGGGGTTTACAACTTTTTGTATATAAAATTATAGTAGAGTTTACTCATAATGGGGGTTTACAACTTTTTGTATATAATTGTATTAGAATTTACTCAAAATGGGTGTTTACAACTTTTTGTATATAATTGTAGTAGAGTTAACTCAAAACGGTGGTTTACAACTATGTATATAATGTAATAGTAGAGTTTACACAAAATGGGGGTTTACAACTTTTTGTATATAATTGTAGTAGAGTTAACTCAAAACGGGGGTTTACAACTTTGTATATAATGTAATAGTAGAGTTTACACAAAACGGGGGTTTACAACTTTTTGTATATAATTGTATTAATGTTTACACAAAACAGGGGTTTACAACTTTTGGGATATAATTGTAGAGTTTACTCAAAATGGAGGTTTACAACTTTGTATATAATGTTATAGTAGAGTTTACTCAAAACGGGGGTTTGCAACTTTTTGTATATAATGTGTTAGTGTTTACTCAAAACGGGGGTTTTTATAACTTTTTGTATATAATTATATTAGTGTTTACTCAAAATGGGGGTTTACAACTTTTTGGATATAAAATTATAGTAGAGTTTACTCAAAACGGAGGTTTACAACTTTTTGAATATGATTGTAGTTGAATTTCCTCAAAACGGGGTTTACAACTTTTGTCTATAAAATTATAGTAGAGTTTACTCAAAACGGGTGTTTGTAACTTTTTGTATATAATTGTATTAGTGTTTACTCAAAATGGGGGTTTACAACTTTTTGTATATAATTGAAGTAGAGTTTACTCAAAATGGAGGTTTACAACTTTATATATAATGTTATATTAGAGTTTACTCGAAACGGGGGTTGACAACTTTTTGTATATAAAATTATAGTAGAGTTCACTCAAAACGGGGGTTTAAAACTTTTTGTATATAATTGTATTATTGTTTACTCAAAACGGGGGTTTACAACTTTTTGGATATAATTGTAGTAGAGTTTACAAACAACGGGGCTTTACAACTTTTTGTATATAATTGAAGTAGAGTTTACTCATAATGGAGGTTTACAACTTTATATATAATGTTATAGTAGAGTTTACTCAAAACGGGGGTTGACAACTTTTTGTTTATAATTGTATTAGTGTTTACTCAAAACGGGGGTTTACAACTTTTTGTATATAATTGTATTAGAATTTACTCAAAACGGGGGTTAACAACTTTTTGTATATAATTGTATTAGAATTTTACTCAAAACGGGGGTTTACAACTTTTTGTATGTAAAATAATAGTAGAGTTTACTCAAAATGGGGGTTTACAACTTTTGTATATAATGGTATTAGTGTTTACTCAAAACAGGGGGTTGCAACTTTTTGTACATAAAATTATTGTACACTCTACTCAAAACGGGGGTTTACAACTTTTTGGATATAATTGTAGTAGAGTTTACTCAAAATGGAGGTTTACAACTTTGTATATAATGTTATAGTAGAGTTTACTCAAAACGGGGGTTTACAACTTTTTGTATATAATGTGTCTGTGTTTACTCAAAATGGGGGTTTTTATAACTTTTTGTATATAATTGTATTAGTGTTTACTCAAAATGGGGTTTACAACTTTTTGTATATAAAATTATAGTAGAGTTTACTCAAAACAGGGGTTTACAACTTTTTGAATATGATTGTAGTAGAATTTCCTCAAAACGGGGTTTACAACTTTTGTCTATAAAATTATAGTAGAGTTTACTCAAAACGGGTGTTTGTAACTTTTTGTATATAATTGTATTAGTGTTTACTCAAAATAGGGGTTTACAACTTTTTGTATATAAAATTATAGTAGAGTTCACTCAAAACGGGGGTTTACAACTTTTTGTATATAATTGTATTATTGTTTACTCAAAACGGGGGTTTACAACTTTTTGGATATAATTGTAGTAGAGTTACTCAAAACGGGGGTTTACAACTTTTTGTATATAATTGAAGTAGAGTTTACTCAAAATGGAGGTTTACACTTTATATATAATGTTATAGTAGAGTTTACTCAAAAAGGGGTTTTACAACTTTTTGTATATAATTGTATTAGTGTTTACTCATAACGGGGGTTTACAACTTTTTGTATATAATTGTATTAGATTTTATTTAAAACGGGGATTTACAACTTTTTGTATATAATTGTATTAGAATTTACTCAAAATGGGGGTTTACAACTTTTTGTATATAATTGTATTAGAGTTTACTCAAAATGGGGGTTTACAACTTTTTGTATATAATTGTAGTAGAGTTAACTCAAAATGGTGGTTTACAACTTTGTATATAATGTTATAGTAGAGTTTACACAAAACGGGGGTGTACAACTTTTTGTATATAATGTGTTTGTTGGTCCCAGAGAAGGGTGAAACTATAGTCCGAGGGGGGGTGAATGACTATAGTGGAGTTTCAAAAACTTTTCTTTTATTTAAAAGCTTTTGGGCAGCGGATAAATCCCTTCTTACTATGTTGTTTTTAAATCAGTTTAGACAATCACAGAATTAAGTTATGGTGTAGGCAAATTAAATAAATGCTGTAAAGTAAATTGCAGAAATTAAATTGACACAAGGCTTATAGTGGTTCAGGGTGGTGTAATCCCTTAATCCACTCTTCTCCTGTGATGATCGGAGGAATTCACTATTGTTTTCACAGATACAATAGTATGATTGTCCTTGGCTTCCCAAGCTTCACAATCTACAAGACTATCACTCCTTGACTGCAACAGCTTCAGTGATTCAGTCTTCCTTGCTGCTCCTTGAGATCAAAATCCTTCAACAGCTATCACAGATTCTACTCCTTCTCAGATTGCCTCTGATTCAGTTGCTTCAGTTTGATGTGAATGTGATTCACACACTTGGTTGATCAAACTCAGCCCCAAGTATGACTTTGTAGCTCTGATATCTGAGTTGATCACTAGCTGTTTCCTTGTAAGTTCAGAGAGAAGGCTTTTCAAATTGACAGAGTTTTCACTTGATTTTTATGTTTTTATTCCACTCTCTTCTCTGTCTGTCAATGCCTTCTATTTATAGCCTTGAATAACCTTGATTTTGAAATTCCATCCGTTGGCTATATTAATGAGGGAATAATCCTTGATTTTATTCTTGATTCCCCCTTAATTGCATTCTCCTTGATTTCAGTGATTGGATTCTTTCTTCAAACGTATAGCAGAAAATCCGTCCTTGATTGATCCTCTATTGATTGTGCATTTAATGCATGATCTTCTGAATCTTCAACGTATACTAAATCTGATCTGGTAAGTGTTACTTCGCCGTTTTTAGAACGGTCGAGTGATTCTTCTGACTTAGCCGTTTTAGCTTTTCCTTCACCGTTTCGTCTTTACTCAGCCGAAAGTGAGTCTGCTTTGCCGATTCACTATTTTCTTCTTTGTTTCTGTTTGAGGAGAATCTTTGTACTTCACTAATCTTTGATTGGGGTGAGATCAGTGTACACCATAATTGAATGTTAATGTACATCGCTTGTAGTATAACTTATACTTGTCCAAGGTCATCACAGACTTCCTTGGTTACAAGTCAGACCTTTAATGTCTGCATTGCTTCTCTGCTGGTGCTTGGCTGGCTTCACTCTGCCGAATATCTGTTTTTGCTTTGCCGTCCTACCACTAGTGCAATACTTGTCTGACTCAACTTATACAACATGTCAGACTCTAAGTAAAGACTTATACAGAGAATTCTAACTTATTTCAGGCTTGCTATAACAGCTGGTATGGCCATCATCAAAACATAATAAAACGTTCCTAACAATTTCCCCCTTTTTGATGATGCCAAAACCCTCATAAGCCTGAATATAAGTAATCAAAATTTTCATAATAAACAACAGAACACAAATTCAGCAATTTTATTCATCCATCATATGGCAATAAGTTCTAAAACTTTATTCAAACGTTACAAACTACATTTTGCTTAATTCAGCCTTGTACCTCTTGAACTTCGTAGTCTGAACCTCTTCAATGTCTTTCCAATAAATTTCTGGAAACTTCCACTTCCAGTAAGCCAAAGCTGTGTATTCAGATACACCCTGAAAAACTCTTTTGGCAAAAAGTCTGTTGAAATCAGGCATGGTCTCATTTGCCTTAGGTTCTCCAAAATATTTTTCAAGTCTTTCCCTAGCCTCAGCAATATGTGAATCTGCAAACTTGAGGCTTTTGTAGAGACTCCACTGCTCCTGTTTCTCCACTCTTCCCATAGGATTGAAGAATTTTGCCATATATTTGAATTCTTCTTGTTGTTCAGCTGGCAAGTCTTTTGGTCCTTTTGCAGATAGTGGTATGGCTGAACTTGGTTTGTTGTTGGTTTGTTTGAGAAGTGCAAACTCTCTTTTGACTTCATTGTAGAGTTTGGCCATATCAGTTCTCATCCTTTCATCCTGATAGCTTAGCCAATCAGCCCAAGCTTCATCTTGTGAGGAGTGAGGATAAAGTCCTTCATGTACTCTGAAAAATTCTCTTACATGGTCCAGTAAATCTGCATCATATTCTGCTTTGCTTTGGTGACCAGTGTAAGTTCTGTGTCCCCCAGTATATCTGGAGCTGCTGCTGCCTCTGCTGGTGTTTCCTCTGGTGCTGAGTTTGTGTTGACTAGCTGATCCTCTTTGCTGACTAGATCTAGGCCTTTGCTGTCTGCCGGATCTGTCTCTATCATCATCTCTTCTTTGCATAGGATGAGGAAATCCAATGCAGGGTTCCTTTAGGGCCTTTTCTCTTTCTTCTCTGACTCTTCTTTGCTGTTCTTCTGCTTCATTTCTGATCCTTATTTCTCTGTCTCTTGCTCTCAGTTGTTCTTCAGTAAAATTTGGGGGTCTGATTGTTGATCCTTTAGGTTCAGGCTTATCCCGATTTTCCCTCTTTTTGGCAGCATCATCCCTTTGCTGGAGTAAGATGCTATTTGTGGCCTCTGCCGTGCCGATCAGAGAGTCAAGCTTTTATTCAATAGTTGTGAATCTGTGGTGATGATCATTCAGTTTCTCATTCACACTACGAAGTTTAGTGCTAAAGGCCACTGCCATTGATTCATTTTCTTGGGAAATATGCTGTCTGAGCCCTGCAAGATTGTTGGTGATATTGATATTAAGCTGCTTCATCAGATTTCCCTGTTGTTGAACCACAATGTTTTGTGCATCAATGTACTCTGCAATGGCCTGAAACTTGTGTTCAATGGAGGAGCTTTTGTCATTAAATGCTGAAGTCATGGATCTGAGATACATGGCTTGCTGCTCCAATTCTTCAGCCAGCAGGTCTGCTGCTTTCTCAAAAGTTTCATTGGTAATGCCAGTGGCCAGCTGAGAGAGTTTGTGCCTTATGTCAGCTGGTTCTGGATCTGTTTGCTGTCCCTTGTCTTGATGTTGAGTGACATCTGCTCCAATTTCCAAATCGTCAAGAATTTGGGTAGATGTGTATGCTGGAGTTGCTTGAACTGTAGTTCCCCTATCTCTGTGCCGGGGGTTGCTTTGACTGGTGTGGCAGCAGCTGAACCAGTGTCCACAATGTGTGTGTTGTCAGCTGGAACATTCACAGTCAGTGGTTGAGTGGCTGTCTTTGCCGGAGTTGAGGACTTGTTGGATGCTTGTGGTTTCAAGAATGTACGGAGAAGAGTTGTATCATCAATTGCATCTGGTGCAGGAGCATCCTCTTCTCTGTCTTTACCAAAATCACCATCATTATCATCATTATCATCATCATGATCATCATCATCATCATCATCATAATCTGAGTCATCACTCTGTCTCCCAGAGGCCTGGGGCAGTTTTGTCTTGGCTGCATCAACCAAGTCCCATAGAGGCGATTCATCAAGTACACCTACCAGAGTTGTGATTCCCAGAAAATTAAATAGCCATGCTTCTTCAGCAAGCATGCGGTCTGAGTCTTGAAGTTGTTTTCTGGAATCCCCTTCCTTCCACTCAAGATAATCTGCAATTCGATCATCTATATCGTTTGCAGACAATTGTGCAGCTTCTTCTGGAGATGCCTCATCATCTCCAGTATCTTCCCTATTAGGATGTTGCTCATCCTCACTGTCATTCTCTTCTTCCTGTTGCTCCACCTCAGTTTCAGAATCCTCTTCCTTTGTATCTTCATCAATTAATTTTCCAAAGTCTGTCTTGTCCAGATTTCGCTGAAGCTTTTGCTTCTTTCTTTGACTGGTAGTGATTTGTGTGGATTTCTTCCTTTTTTCCGTCTCCTGTCTTCTTTTGTTGTTTAATATAGGTAAACATGATTTTGGATTCATGCAGTTTGTGGAGTTGAACAGTAGGGACTTTAAGACATTGCATTAGATAGTGTAACTGAATCCCATATGACTTTTTCATCCAGAATTGGCCTTTCTTTGTCTTTCCCTCTTTTATCCCCTTCTTTTCCGCTTTTACTTCCCCTTGGATTTGCTCTTTGATTCGTAGGAAGAAGTATTTTGCCCAATTGAATTGTAGATTGTTGTAAATGATTCCCATTAGCCGCATTCTAATTTCTGTCATGGCATTATTTGCGCCCAACTTTCCTTCAATGGTTTTTCCAATTAGGGCACTAAATTCATTGAATGGTTTCTTCAATGCAGATCTTAGACAGTTGACTTTTGTAGATCCTGGGTTTGCCGTTTTGGCGATAGTTGCCCAGAAATCATCCAAGTTTTGTGATACCAATGTTACTTTTTCTTGACCTTTATTTGAAAGTTTGAGATGTTTTCGAATTACCTTTTCTGTGATCACCACTTCTTTGCCGTTGACAGATGCAACGATCTTGTCCGCTTCCCACTCGTCACCTTCTTCAGCAAGGAGCCCAGATACGTATTGTGCAGATTTCCAGAAGGATATGAGATTTTCATAGCACACCTCGGTTATTGAAGGATTGAGAAAGGTTGATAAATTTAGATTTTCACAGCCTGCTGCCAACCATTTGGCATGCTCGTCATTTCCGCACAGTTTCAGGTAGTGTTCTGCTTGGAAGAATGAACCAGTGGCAATCGATTTTTCATACCCAGGTTGGGTGATTGAGGAAGATGATGCCATTGTTTGAAAATGAACTTGAGTTTGCAATAGAGAGAAACAAGAGTAGGGTTTGTAATTTGCAAGAGAGCGTAAAGATTTCTGAAAATCTTTAAGTCTGGTTTATATAGTGTGATTTGGGTAGTGTGAACGTGGTTTGAATATGGAAGGATTTTGTGACATCATGGCGTGATTTTGTGTATGTGAATTGCGATATTCGAGTGTAATGGGGGAGTGGTTTGAGGTAAGTGATGATAGAGCCCGGGAATCGAGGAGTTTTCAATTCGAAAAATAATACAATTACCTCCATGATCATAAATTGATCTCCACGTGTGTAATCTTTCACAGAATAATCCTCCCTAATTGCCTTATTCTCCACGTGTAATCAGAATTGATTTTGTTCACACTTTTAATTTATCCAAGTCTTTATTTCGGTGAAGTGCCTTGGTTGGTCACTTAGCCGATCAAATGGGTTCTTCATTGAGCTGCTCCATTTAACTGTTCCTAACAATCAGTTAAGTTACCTTCATGGATACCAGTGCCTTGCCTGCTACACCTCCTGTAACGACAAAGGTTGTACCAGTTGATGAAGTCACTTAGCCGATTACTCCAGTTGGCCGCTCCTTGATACTTAGTCAATTTCAATCATTCCTAACTCAGTTCTTAACATACTAAATCTTTCATAACTGAGTGGTTTAGTGAAGATGTCAGCCAGTTGAGCTTCAGTAGGTATGTATTTTAGGATGACATCTCCCTTTTCAACATGGTCTCTGATAAAATGGTGTCTCACATCAATGTGTTTTGTTCTTGAATGCAATACTGGATTTTCAGTAATAGATATTGCACTTGTGTTATCACACATGATTGGAATTGTTTTCTCTTCCATTCCATAGTCCCTTAGCTGTTGTCTTATCCAAAGTACTTGAGCACAGCAGCTACCTGCTGCTATATATTCTGCTTCAGTTGTTGATGTAGATATGGAGTTTTGCTTTTTGCTGAACCAAGAGACTAGTCTGGTTCCTAGCATTTGACATGTTCCAGAGGTGCTTTTTCTATCTATTTTGCATCCAGCATAGTCAGAGTCTGAATATGATATCAATTTAAATCCTCCATCTTTTGGATACCAAATTCCAACATTTATAGTGTTTTTCAAGTATTTGATTATCCTTTTGGCTGCTAGAAGATGTGATTCTTTTGGTTGTGCTTGAAATCTTGCACACACTCCTACTGCAAATGCTATATCAGGTCTACTTGCAGTTAAGTATAATAAGGATCCAATGATTCCTCTATACATTTTCTGATCAACATCCTTTCCTGCTTCATCTTTTCCAAGTATGACTCTGGCACACATTGGTGTGTCTGCTGTGCCACTTGTATCCATCCCATACTTGTGTATCAGATCTCTTGTGTACTTGGCTTGACTAATGAAAATGCCATCCTTCATTTGCTTTACTTGAAGGCCAAGAAAATAGTTTAATTCTCCCATCATGCTCATCTGAATTTGCTCTTCATCCGGTTTGCAAATTTTTCACAAAGCTTTTCATCCTCTGATCCAAAGATTATATCATCAACATAGATTTGAACCAGCAATGTGCTTGCTCCTTCCTCTAGTTTGAATAGAGTCTTGTCAATAGTTCCCTTGTTGAATCCATTCTTGATCAGAAATTGTGATAGTGTTTCATACCAGGCTCTAGGTGCCTGTTTGAGGCCATAGAGGGCTTTCTTGAGTTTGTATACTTTGTCTTCTTTTCCTTTGATTTGAAATCCAGGAGGTTGTTCTACATAAACTTCTTCTTCCAAAAGTCCATTTAGGAATGCACTCTTGACATCCATTTGATAAACTTTGAAGTCTTTGTATGCGGCAAAAGCTAGAAAGAGTCTGATTGCTTCCAATCTTGCTACTGGTGCAAATGTTTCATCATAATCTATTCCTTCTGCTTGAGAATAGCCTTTTGCAACTAGCCTTGCTTTGTTTCTGACAACAGTTCCTTGCTCATCCATCTTGTTCCTGAATACCCATTTTGCACCAATGATGTTGGCCATATCTGGTCTGTCAACAAGTTCCCAGACTTCATTTCTTTCAAATTCATTTAGTTCTTCTAGCATTGCTGTGATCCAATCTGCATTTTGGATTGCATCATTTATGGTATTGGGTTCCACTTGTGATAGAAAGCAAGTTAGCATGTGCTCCAGTTGTCTTCTGGTTCTAACTCCTGTGTGAATATCTCCAATAACTTGTTCTTCAGGATGGTCTCTTAGCCAATTTAGATCTGGTTGATGTTGTTCTTCACTTGGTGCTTCCATGCCTTCATGCTGAGCATGAACTTCAACTTCAGGTGCTTCTTATGTTGTATTGATATGTGGCTCCTCTTGATTTTCAAAGTGATGATTCAGGATAGTAGCTGGTATGGTTGCATTTGCATAGATTTCCTTCTGTGCTGCTTTCTCTTCTTGGTCTTGAAGATCTTCACCATTTGTATTTGGTTCATCAAAAACCACATGTATTGATTCTTCAATCACCAATGTTCTTTTATTGAGTACTCTGAATGCTTTGCTGGTGTCTGAGTATCCCATGAAGATTGCTTCATCAGCCTTCTCATCAAAGGTATGCAGCTGGTTCCTGTTTAAGACAAAACATTTTGATCCAAACATATGAAAATATGAGATATTGGGTTTTCTTCCATTCCATATTTCATATGGAGTCTTTCCATGATATTTGTTGATGATTGATCTGTTTTGTGTATGACATGTTGTGTTTGCTGCTTCAGCCCAAAATCTCTTTGGCAAGCATGCTTCAGCAATCATTGTTCTAACTGCTTCTTTGAGAGTTCTGTTTCTTCTTTCTGCTACACCATTTTGTTGTGGAGTGCCTACTGCGGATAGTTGATGTAGTACTCCATTTTCTTCACAGTAGGTTCTGATGATTTCATTTAGAAATTCAGTGCCTCTGTCTGATCTGATCTTTATGATCTTTAGTCTTTCTCATTTTGGAGTCTTCTCAGCAAATCTGGCAGCTTTTTGAGTGTCTCTATCTTCTTGTTCATGAAAATGGTCCAGGTGTACTTTGAGAAGTCATCCACCACTACAAGGGTGTATTTCTTACCACTCACACTTACTGGTGTGACTGGTCCAAACAGGTCCATGTGTAACAGATGTAGAACTCTTGTTGTAGATTGATAAGGCTTTGACTTGAATGAACTTTTGATCTGTTTTCCTTTCTGACATGCATCACATAGACTTTCTTTCTTGAATGTGCTCTCTGGCAAACCTTCAACTAACTTGTTCTTTGATAGTTTGTTGATGGTCTTGAAATTCAGATGATTTAGCCTTCTGTGCCAAATCCAGCTTGTAGATTGTTTGTTTTTGACCAGCAGACATGTTTCTGCCTTGGCTGTTCTCCAGTCCACAACATACATGTTGTCTTGTCTTCTACCTACAAGAACCACTGTGTTGGTTTGGCTGTGAATCACTTTGCATCCTTCTTTGTTGAAGTGCACATTGTAGCCTTTGTCACAAAATTGACTGATGCTCATCAGATTGAAATTTAGTCCCTTGACATATGCCACATTTTGAATTTTCAAACTGTTCTTGAGTATTATGCCTTCCCCCTTAATCTTTCCAGGGTTTTCTTTGCCTCCAAATGTGACTTTGGGTCCATCAAAAGCCTTGAAGTCAGTGAGCCATTTCTTGTTTCCTGTCATGTGTCTGGAACATCCACTGTCTATGTACAAGACATCCTACAAAATAGATTAATTAAGTTTAGGTACCCAACACTGTTTGGGTCCATACCTGTTAGCAATCATGCCTCCCATACCAAGTGTGTATCCAAAAGCTCTTCTTTTTGGATAATTGAAGTCATCAACTTCATATGTATAAGGCATGGCAGAATAGCTTCTAATATTTTTGCTGAAGGTATTCTGATACTTTTCTCCACCTTTTGGTGCATTTATATCCTTCTTCACTTTCCAATATGCAGTAGGAAACCTTTCATGCTTCAAGTGTCTAGGAACAGATTGATTTTTCTTAACCACATGATGCATTTTATGGAATGGTTTCCTCTTGTATTTTGGAGGTGCAACATTCCAATCATCCTCTAAAGGGTAAAGTCTGCCTTTACCTTTCAGATGGCTGTTGTTCTTGGATTGACTGGAATGAGGATTTAGTCTGCTGTTTCACTACACTAGGTTTTGACTTCACCGGAACAAGATGATCTGTTGGAACTATGGTCTGTCCCTTTCTAAATTTTGATCCATTAATGGTCCTGAATTTAGAATTGAGTTGACCATTATTCCTACTTTCATCCTGACTGTTGTAGCCAAGACCAGATCTGGATCCAAACCTTTTTGAGGGTTTGTAAGCTGGTGCTTTTAGTGGTGCAGTGGTTACTTTTACTGGTGAGGAGATTTTCTTAACTGATCTGTCAATGACAGATGTATGATCATCTGCTTTTTGTTGATCATTTAAGTAGGTCTCCTTACTGGTTAATTCAGCTTTTGCTTTATCCAGTTCTTTCTTTAATTTCTTATTTTCTTTTCTTAGATCCTTGCATTCCTTTTCCAGAATTTCATGATTCTTTTCAATGTCATCAAATTTAGTCATGAGATTCTGGACTAGGTCTGTTGTATCTAATGGAAGAGTAGAAGATTGTGCAGTGTCAGATGTGGATGTATTAGATGAAGAGTAAGAGCTAGATGCTACCTCAGATTCATCTGATTCTTTAGCCATTAGACATAGGCTTGTTTCTTCTGTGTCTGAACTATCACTTTCATCTTCATCCAATTCTTTGGTCATGAGGCATATGCATGCTTTCTCCTTTTCTGAGCTGTCTTCTTCATCACTATCATCTGAATCATTATCAGATGATTCTTCATTCTTCTCACTGCTGGATTCTGCCTCTTGCTTTTTCTCTTTTCAAATGCTTTGTATTTCTTCTTTTCATCATCTTTGTCATTTTCTTTAGGGCAATCTGCCTTGAAGTGACCTTTCTTGTTGCAGTTGAAGCATATGTATTCATCATCCTTCTTCTTCATGTCTCTGTTTGAGCTTGACTTCTTGTTTGATGATGAATTTCCTTTTAAGGGCTTCTTTTTGCTAAACCTATCAAAGCGTTTAACCAATAAAGCTACCTGTTCTTTAAGTTCATGTGTTTCTTTGCTGATGTAATCGGCAAAGTTACTTTGCTGGGGTGCAACCAGTGCAGTGAGTTTTTGTGTCTCTGCCGGGGCACCATCTTCACCGTTCAATTCGAATTCATGAGCTTTTAATTGGGACATCAGTGTCAGAGTGTCAGTGCTTGCAAGATTTGTTGTTCCTCTGATTACGGATGTTATGATCAAGATCTTCAAGCATACTTCTTTTTGGGGATATGTGTGTCCAAGCTGTTGCAGTTCACTGATGATGCTTGAGAATCTGTTGTCCATTTGATCTATGGATTCACCAGTCTTCATTTTGAAGTTTTCAAACTTCTGTTTTGCAACAGATAATTTGTTTTCTTTAACTGCTTCAGATCCTTCATTTATCAATGATAGCTTGTCCCACATCTCCTTTGCTGTTTTGCAGTCTTTGATTCTCATGAACATGTTTCTATCTAGGGTCTTTAAGATCATGTCTTTTACAACTTTTTGTATATAAAATTATAGTAGAGTTTACTCATAATGGGGGTTTACAACTTTTTGTATATAATTGTATTAGAGTTTACTCAAAATGGGTGTTTACAACTTTTTGTATATAATTGTAGTAGAGTTAACTCAAAACGGTGGTTTACAACTATGTATATAATGTAATAGTAGAGTTTACACAAAACGGGGGTTTACAACTTTTTGTATATAATTGTTAACTCAAAACGGGGGTTTACAACTTTGTATATAATGTAATAGTAGAGTTTACACAAAACGGGGGTTTACAACTTTTTGTATATAATTGTATTAATGTTTACACAAAACAGGGGTTTACAACTTTTTGGATATAATTGTAGAGTTTACTCAAAATGGAGGTTTACAACTTTGTATATAATGTTATAGTAGAGTTTACTCAAAATGGGGGTTTGCAACTTTTTGTATATAATGTGTTAGTGTTTACTCAAAACGGGGTTTTTTATAACTTTTTGTATAGAATTGTATTAGTGTTTACTCAAAATGGGGGTTTACAACTTTTTTGTATATAAAATTATAGTAGAGTTTACTCAAAACGGGGGTTTACAACTTTTTGAATATGATTGTAGTTGAATTTCCTCAAAACGGGATTTACAACTTTTGTCTAAAAAATTATAGTAGAGTTTACTCAAAACGGGTGTTTGTAACTTTTTGTATATAATTGTATTAGTGTTTACTCAAAATGGGGGTTTACAACTTTTTGTATATAAAATTATAGTAGAGTTCACTCAAAACGGGGGTTTAAAACTTTTTGTATATAATTGTATTATTGTTTACTCAAAACGGGGGTTTACAACTTTTTGGATATAATTGTAGTAGAGTTTACTCAAAACGGGGCTTTACAACTTTTTGTATATAATTGAAGTAGAGTTTACTCAAAATGGAGGTTTACAACTTTATATATAATGTTATAGTAGAGTTTACTCAAAACGGGGGTTGACAACTTTTTGTATATAATTGTTTTAGTGTTTACTCAAAACGGGGGTTTACAACTTTTTGTATATAATTGTATTAGATTTTATTTAAAACGGGGTTTACAACTTTTTGTATATAATTGTATTAGAATTTACTCAAAACGGGGGTTGACAACTTTTTGTATGTAAAATAATAGTTGAGTTTACTCAAAATGGGGGTTACAACTTTTTGTATATAATGGTATTAGTGTTTACTCAAAACGGGGGTTTGCAACTTTTTGTACATAAAATTATTGTACACTCTACTCAAAACGGGGGTTTACAACTTTTTGGATATAATTGTAGTATAGTTTACTGAAAATGGAGGTTTACAACTTTGTATATAATGTTATAGTAGAGTTTACTCAAAACGGGGGTTTACAACTTTTTGTATATAATGTGTCAGTGATTACTCAAAACGGGGGTTTTTATAACTTTTTGTATATAATTGTATTAGTGTTTACTCAAAATGGGGTTTACAACTTTTTGTTTATAAAATTATAGTAGAGTTTACTTAAAACAGGGGTTTACAACTTTTTGAATATGATTGTAGTAGAATTTCCTCAAAACGGGGTTTACAACTTTTGTCTATAAAATTATAGTAGAGTTTACTCAAAACGGGTGTTTGTAACTTTTTGTATATAATTGTATTAGTGTTTACTCAAAATGGGGGTTTACAACTTTTTGTATATAAAATTATAGTAAAGTTCACTCAAAACGGGGGTTTACAACTTTTTGTATATAATTGTATTATTGTTTACTCAAAACGGGGGTTTACAACTTTTTGGATATAATTGTAGTAGAGTTACTCAAAACGGGGGTTTACAACTTTTTGTATATAATTGAAGTAGAGTTTACTCAAAATGGAGGTTTACACTTTATATATAATGTTATAGTAGAGTTTACTCAAAAAGGGGTTTTACAACTTTTTGTATATAATTGTATTAGTGTTTACTCAAAACGGGGGTTTACAACTTTTTGTATATAATTGTATTAGAATTTACCTAAATCGGGGTTTGCAACTTTTTATATATAATTGTTTAGAGTTTACTCAAAACGGGGGATTACAACATTTTGTATATAAAATTATAGTAGAGTTTACTCAAAACGGGGGTTTACAACTTTTTGTTTATAATTGAATTAGAGTTTACTCAAAAATGGGGGTTTACAACATTTTGTATATAATCGTAATAGAGTTTACTCAATACGGGGGTTTACAACATTTTGTATATAATTGTAGTAAAGTTTACTCAAAATAGGGGTTTATAAAATTGTATTAGTGTTTTCTCAAAACGGGGGTTTACAACTTTCTATATATAATTGTATTAGTGTTTACTCAAAATAGGGGTTTACAACTTTTTGTATATAAAATTATAGTATAGTTTACTCAAAATGGGGGTTTACAACTTTTTGTATATAATTGTATTAGAGTTTACTCAAAATGGGGGTTTACAACTTTTTGTATATAATGGTAGTAGAGTGAACTCAAAATGGTGGTTTACAACTTTGTATATAATGTTATAGTAGAGTTTACACAAAACGGGGGTGTACAACTTTTTGTATATAATGTGTTTGTTGGTCCCAGAGAAGGGTGAAACTATAGTCAGAGGGGGGGTGAATGACTATAGTGGAGTTTCAAAAACTTTTCTTTTATTTAAAAGCTTTTGGGCAGCGGATAAATCCCTTCTTACTATGTTGTTTTCAAATCAGTTTAGACAATCACAAAATTAAGTTATGGTGTAGGCAAATTAAATAAATGTTGTAAAGTAAATTGCAGAAATTAAATTGACACAAGGCTTATAGTGGTTCAGGGTGGTGTAATCCCTTAATCCACTCTTCTCCTGTGATGATCAGAGGAATTCACTATTGTTTTCACAGATACAATAGTATGATTGTCCTTGGCTTCCCAAGCTTCACAATCTACAAGATAATCACTCCTTGACTGCAACAGCTTCAGTGATTCAGTCTTCCTTGCTGCTCCTTGAGATCAAAATCCTTCAACAGCTATCACAGATTCAACTCATTCTTAGATTGCCTCTGATTCAGTTGCTTCAGTTTGATGTGAATGTGATTCACACACTTGGTTGATCAAACTCAGCCCCAAGTATGACTTTGTAGCTCTGATATCTGAGTTGATCACTAGATGTTTCCTTGTATGTTCAGAGAGAAGGCTTTTCAAATTGACAGAGTTTTCACTTGATTTTTATGTTTTTATTCCACTCTCTTCTCTGTCTGTCAATGCCTTCTATTTATAGCCTTGAATAACCTTGATTTTGAAATTCCGTCCATTGGCTATATTAATAAGGGAATAATCCTTGATTTTATTCTTGATTCCCCCTTAATTGCATTCTCCTTGATTTCAGTGATCGGATTCTTTCTTCAAACGTATAGCAGAAAATCCGTCCTTGATTGATCATCTATTGATTGTGCATTTAATGCATGATCTTCTGAAACTTCAACGTATACTAAATCTGATCTGGTAAGTGTTACTTCGCCATTTTTAGAACGGTCGAGTGATCCTTATGACTTAGCCGTTTTAGCTTTTCCTTCACCGTTTCGTCTTTACTCAGCCGAAAGTGAGTCTGCTTTGCCGATTCACTGTTTTCTTCTTTGTTTCTGTTTGAGGAGAATCTTGGTACTTCACTGATCTTTGATTGGGGTGAGATCAGTGTACACCATATTTGAATGTTAATGTACATCGCTTGTAGTATAACTTAGACTTGTCCAAGGTCATCACAGACTTCCTTGGTTACAAGTCAGACCTTTAATGTCTGCATTGCTTTTCTGCTGGTGCTTGGCTGGCTTCACTCTGCCGAATATCTGTTTTTGCTTTGCAGTCCTACCACTAGTACAATACTTGTCTGACTCAACTTATACAACATGTCAGACTCTAAGTAAAGACTTATACAGAGAATTCTAACTTATTTCAGACTTGCTATAACAGCTGGTATGGCCATCATCAAAACATAATAAAATGTTCCTAACAGTGTTAGTGTTTACTCAAAACGCGTTTTATAACTTTTTGTATATAATTGTATTAATTTTTACTCAAAACGGGGGTTTACAACTTTTTGTATATAAAATTATAGTAGAGTTTATTCAAAATGGGGGTTTACAACTTTTTGAATATGATTGTAGTCGAATTTCCTCAAAACGGGGTTTACAACTTTTGTCTATAAAATTATAGTAGAGTTTACTCAAAACGGATGTTTGTAACTTTTTGTATATAATTGTATTAGTGTTTACTCAAAATGGGGGTTTACAACTTTTAGTATATTAAATTATAGTAGAGTTCACTCAAAACGGGGGTTTACAACTTTTTGTATATAATTGTATTATTGTTTACTCAAAACGGGGGTTTACAACTTTTTGGATATAATTGTAGTAGAGTTTACTCAAAATGGGGGTTTACAACTTTTTGTATATAATTGAAGTAGAGTTTACTCAAAATGGAGGTTTACAACTTTATATATAATGTTATAGTAGAGTTTACTCAAAACGGGGGTTTACAACTTTTTGTATATAAATATATTAGTGTTTACTCAAAACGGGGGTTTAGAACTTTTTGTATATTATTGAATTAGATTTTATTTAAAATGGGGGTTTAAAACTTTATGTATGTAATTGTACTAGAATTTACTCAAAACAGGGTTTACAACTTTTTGTATGTAAAATTATAGTTGAGTTTACTCAAAATAGGGGTTTACAACTTTTTGTATATAATGGTATTAGTGTTTACTTAAAGCTGGGGTTTGCAACCTTTTGTATATAAAATTATTGCAAACTCTACTCAAAATGGGGGTTTACAACTTTTTGGATATAATTGTAGTAGAGTTTACTCAAAACGGTGGTTTACAACTTTATATATATAATTGTTTATAGTTTACTCAAAACGGGGGTTTACAACTTTTTGTTTATAATTGTATTAGAGTTTACTCAAAAATGGTGGTTTACAAAATTTTGTATATAATCGTAATAGGGTTTACTCAATACGGGGGTTTACAACATTTTGTATATAATTGTAGTAAAGTTTACTCAAAATAGGGGTTTATAAAATTGTATTAGTGTTTTCTCAAAATGGGGGTTTACTAATTTCTGTATATAATTGTATTAGTGTTTTCTCAAAATGGAGGTTTACAACTTTGTATATAATGTTATAGTAGAGTTTACACAAAACGGGGGTTTACAACTTTCTGTATATAAATGTATTAATGTTTACACAAAACAGGGGTTTACAACTTTTTGGATATAATTGTAGAGTTTACTCAAAATGGAGGTTTACAACTTTGTATATAATGTTACAGTAGAGTTTACTCAAAACGGGGGTTTACAACTTTTTGTATATAATGTGTTAGTGTTTACTCAAAATAGGGGTTTACAACTTTTTGTATATAAAATTATCGTAGATTTTACTCAAAACAGGGGTTTACAACTTTTTGAATATGATTGTAGTAGAATTTCCTCAAAATGGGGTTTACAACTTTTGTCTATAAAATTATAGTAGAGTTTACTCAAAACGGGTGTTTGTAACTTTTTGTATATAATTGTATTAGTGTTTACTCAAAATGGGGGTTTACAACTTTTTGTATATAAAATTATAGTACAGTTCACTCAAAACAGGGGTTTACAACTTTTTGTATATAAAATTATAGTAGAGTTTACTCAAAACGGGGGTTTACAAGTTTTTGTTTATAATTGTATTAGAGTTTACTCAAAAATGGGGGTTTACAACATTTTGTATATAATCGTAATAGAGTTTACTCAATACGGGGGTTTACAACATTTTGTATATAATTGTTACACAGTTTGTGGAAATTATAATTTCTATGTATTAACAATTGAGACTATTACAAGGAGTATATATATAGAATACAAGGCATTGCTACAGCTAATAACTCCTAAAAGAATGCTAAACATGTGCTCCTAAAATCTTGCAAGAACGGTGCTGGAGATAATGAGTAATAAATACAAATAATACACTAATACATCTAATATATACACTAATACATCTAATACCACCCCTCAAGTGGGACGAGGTAGGAGACCCAACTTGCTACGCTGATGTACAAAATCCAGGCGAGGTAGAGACTTGGTAAGGCAATCTGCTAGTTGATCCGGAGCACTGACATGAGCAACACGTAACGTACCACGTTGCACCTGATCTCGTATAAAATGGTAGTCAATGGCAACATGTTTCATCCGGGAGTGGAAAACAGGGTTGTGGCAAAACTGGGTAGTTCCTAGATTATCACAGTAAATGACAGGAGCTTGAGCAATGGGGCAGCCAAGAGTACGGAGAAGGAAGGTAACCCAAAGAAGCTCGGCAGTAGTAGATGCAACAGAATGATATTCGGCCTCAGTCGAAGAGCGAGCAATAGTGGACTGCTTCTTCGAGCTCCAAGAAATGGCATTGCGGCCTAAATACACAACATATGCACCAGTGGAAGCATAGTCATCCTTACATCCTCCCCAATCAGCATCTGAGAAGCCATGAAGGACCAGGGGAGAGTCCCGGTAAATCTGAAGACTAAGGTCCACTGTCCCAGCTAAATAACGGAGCATGCGTTTGGCATAAGACCAGTGAAGATCAGTGGGGGCATGCATAAACTGGGAAAGTTTGTTGACAGCAAAGGCAAGATCAGGGCGTGTGAACAGAAGATACTGCAAGCTGCCAATAACCATACGATATTCAGTAGCATCATCAAGCGGTGTACCAGAAGTAGCAGTGAGTCCGGAGAGATCAGCCGGTAATGGAGTAGTGACAGGATTGGCCTGATCCATATGAAGGCGAGAAAGAAGCTCAGTGGCATACCGCTTTTGAGACAATAAGCACCCATGAGCATTGGATATGATCTCAACGCCCAAGAAATACGACAAGGGACCCAGATCCTTGAGTGCAAAACGACGTCCTAACAGAGAGATAAACCGTTCAATGGCAGCAGAGTCATTTCCGGTGAGAATAATGTCGTCTACATAGACCAGAAGATAAATTATAGTGGAGCCAGAATTGTAGATAAATAGCGACGTGTCGGCATCTGCATTGCGAAACTTACTAGCCAGAAGAAACCCCTTAAGTTCCTCATACCATGCCCTGGGGGCTTGTTTGAGGCCATAGATTGCCTTGTGTAATTTACACACATGATGAGGAAGGTCGGTGCTGATAAACCCCGAAGGCTGAGCCTGTAATATCCCGAAATTTTGACTTACTAATTATTTAATAAAGGATCTAATTATTCGGGAAATTATGGGATTTAATAATTTTTATGAAGGGATTTATTAGTAATTAAAAAGGAGTTTTAATCACTTAATGAATAAAAAGGGTTTTCACTTCTTTTTCCTCCTTTATTTTCCCCAAGCAAAAATTTTCAGCCTCAAAAACTCCCTTGCCGCCGACTTGCTTGTGAGGAGGAAGGAGAGAAAAATCTCTCCTTGGTGTTTAGGAATTCGTCGTCGGTAATCGCTGTTTTCTTTTATAGATTCGAGCTTCGTTGAGGATCGTTTCTAGCTTAGCAAGGGCTTTCAAAAACGCAGCAATTCCGGTAAGGATAATTCTATGCTGTCAAAAGTTTAACTTGATGATGTAAAAGTTTAATTTAAGACTTCTATGCTTGTGTGCCACGGTTTTGGTGTGTTAAACGTTCCTAGTAGTGTGTTTTTGTGTTAGTTAAAATCTACAGTCGATATGATACCTTTGTATGGAGTTTTCTGGGCCTAAAGTGTTGTTTTGCTGCTGTGTTGTGGAGAAACGGCTCAGAAATCGCGTAGAGAGCTTTTAGGGTTTTAGTTGAAACCCAGGCTGGACGGGCGTCTGCCTTGAGAGGACGGGCGTCCAGTCTTGGTCTCAACTCAGACGGGCGTCTGGATTCCTGGACGGGCGTCTGAAGGGCTACTTTTGATTCAGGATGTAAAGTTTTCTGGTGGACGGGAGTCCAAGTATAATGGACGGACGTCCAAGTGCTAAAAATCGATTCAGGATGTAACAGGTTTCCTTGGACGCGCGTCTGAGATCTTGGACGAGCGTCTACTTCTTCCAAACGGGCGTCCAACATTTCAGACGGGCGTCCAGTTTAAATGTTCTCTCTTCTTTGTTAGCTATGGATAAACCTTATGAGCATGTTTTGTAAGTTGTGTTTGGATGAGACAACGGTATTGGTAACATTGGGTTTTGGATTTTGGGCATAGGAGTTCGTAGACCCGTAGTGGTTGGGACGGATAGGGTAGCTCCCAAAGCCGTAAACCCGGGAAGGTTTCCTTACGACTTCAATGACCCTACGTGTTTGGGGAGTTGCAGACAGTGATGTGGTCGGGCCGGATAGGGTAGTACCCGAAGCCGGGAACCCGGGAAGGTTTCCTTGCACCCCAGCACGTGATGGTCCATCTAGTATGGTACCATTGGATGACCTTTAGGACCCTCCTCTCTAGGGCTTTACCCTTTTGAGGGATGTGCACATTCGGGACCTTTAGGTGGCTAGTTGTGATGTTTGGTATCTTTTATGGGCAGGTCGTAACTTTTATAGATTGGTTGGGTCCTTCATAAATTTAGTAGTACCTTTCTTGAGTTGGTTTTACTTTTGTACACTAGATTTACTCTTACTCAACTTTATAGTTGACGGTTTGTACTTTCGTTTGACCCTGCTATGATCCATTTATGGGGAGCAGATTCTTAGCAGGTACTTCTATGGATGTTTGCTTGTTGCTGGGATGTCACGGGGTTTGAGAGCCACGTAGTCGCAGTCACATGTTGTCTACATTATTTGAATTTTAAATTCTAAAGATTTTGATGTTCCGCATAATTACATTTTCTTTCGGATTTGTACTCACTTTAATATTTTCTTTCAAAATAATGAATGGTGAATGTTTATTTTCTTTCTGCTGTGGAATGTTGAATGTTACCGCCATGACTGTGTGTCGCGATGAGTGGCACTACGGTGACCAATACCGGCGGCCGACGGGATTGGAAACCGGGGTGTTACAAAGTGGTATCAGAGACGTTCGACTCCAGGACCACCACCTAAAATGAACCTTAAGAATAAATTCACTAAAATAAGCACAGTGAGGATGTGTGGGGTAGGTATTGAGGTCTATGTAGGGAAGGTACGGTGAATTCTGATGTATGTGGAAATGTGGTTGCATGTTGCAATTCATTTTGGACAGTGAGTGTTGGTATATGTGAAATATTCTGTGGCATAATATAGGCGATAATTGAATGTATGATTGTTTACTTTTGTAGTTTTAGCTATGCCTCCTAGGAATGGAAATGAGAGGGACCAGCTGATTGACCAGTTGGTTAAGATGAATCAAGACCTGATTCAGGCGGTCAACAAGCTGACAGAGGATCGTTCACAGGGGTCAACCACCGGCATGACTAGGGCCGTGAGTCAGCAGCGGCCTAGTCAGTACGATGGTAAGGGAGATCCTAAGGGACTCGAGCGGTGGATTAGAGAGTTTGAAAAGATCTTCGCCACTCTGGGCTGTCCAGAAGAACTGAGGGTCGACCAAGCTGCTTTCTACTTGGTTGATAGGGCTGATCTGTGGTGGGGTGCTAACAAAGATCGGTTGGCTCAGACTGTAAATGAGCAAGGGGAAACGGTATTGGTACCACTGAACTGGACCGAGTTTAAGCAGGAGCTGAGGCGTGAATTCTTTCCCGAATCCAAGAGGAAAGAGCTGCGGGTGGAGTTCGATAATCTCCGACAGGGGGATATGACCGTGCAAGAATATTACAAGAAGTTTGTCGACTTGGCAGTTTATGCATCTGAGCTAGTGCCGACTGAAGAGGCCAAGATGGTGAAGTTTGAGCAACACTTAGATTTAGCGATCCGGGATCACATGGGGGCAAGCAGGGGCTTCACGAGCTTAAAAGAGATGTGTGAAGTAGCATGCAACATTGAAAGAATTCGGAGAGAGGTTAAAGCGACATATGCTAATAACAAGAGGAAGAGTGTCTCTGAGGACAATCAGGGGCAGCAAAAGCGGAGCAATTCTGGAAACCCACCAGTACGACCGTCCTTTTCGGAAAATTCCCACCTTACCAGGGGCAGTGGCGGTCAGCCAGCGAGAGGTAACTCTCAGGGGTTTAGTCGGCCACGAAGTTATCATTGCAAGCGGTGCCAGAGAAATCATCCGGGTACCGATTGTTCAGGTGCGCTGGTTCAGTGTCACAATTGCGGGAAGTTTGGACATAGACGGTATGAGTGCTTTACGGCTCCCACACCTGCCGGGTCGGCATCGGTTACGGGAAGCAACATGGGTGGGACTCCAGGGAGCAACACGGGGAACATGGGTAGGGGTAACCAGCAGCAGAGCGGTACTCCTGCACAGAGCCGACAGGGGGGGTGCACCTACGGCCACTGGCGGAAACAGAAATCGACCATCAGGGTCGGCCAGCACAGTTCAGGGGGCTGAGAAAAATCAGACTGGGAGATTATTCGCACTGGGCAGAGAGGAGGCCGAGCAGAGCAACCAAGTAGTGACGGGTAATTTTCTGGTTAACTCATTTTTATCCTATGTACTTTTTGATTCGGGTGCATCATGTTCCTTTGTAGCAAGTTCGCATGTTTCGAGGTTAGGCCTAGTTACATTCGAGGTGATTGACAGTAAGTTTATGCAACCATCGGGAGAGTTAGTACCATGTTCTAAGTTGTATAGAGATGTACCATTAGTGATTTTGGGAGCCAACTTGACGGTTGACTTGATCGAGTTTCCTCTTGAGAACTTCGACGTTATTTTGGGTATGGACTGGTTGAACCGGCATAAAGCCAAAATTGAATGTGAGCAGAAGAAGGTGACGTTGAGAGGCCCTAAAGGGGTGCGAGTATCTTACAAGGGATTTGTGGACAAACCGAATGTGAAGATCATTTCGGTGGTGACTTTAGGATCTCTCGTCAAGAGAGGGTACCCGTTGTTTATGTGTCACGTGCATGATGTAAGCACAAGGGATCCTAAACTAACGGACATTGACGTAGTCCGTGATTTTGGGGACGTATTCCCGGATGAGATACCAGGTATGCCACCCCAGAGGGAAGTAGAGTTTGCAGTGGAGTTGGTGCCCGGGACCAGACCGATATCGAAAGCACCCTATCGTATGGCACCTAAGGAATTAGCCGAACTAAAGGTACAATTGGAAGAACTGCTCGATAAGGGGTATATCCGACCGAGTGTGTCACCGTGGGGAGCACCGGTGTTGTTTGTGAAGAAGAAGGATGGTAGTATGCGGCTGTGTATTGATTACCGGGAGCTGAACAACGTCACAGTGAAGAACAAGTATCCGTTACCTAGGATCGATGACTTGTTCGATCAACTACGGGGGCAGGTATTTTCTCGAAGATTGATTTGCGATCAGGGTATCACCAGCTCAGGGTAGCAGATGCGGATATCCCAAAGACCGCATTTCGTACCAGGTACGGACATTATGAGTTCACGGTCATGCCTTTCGGATTGACCAACGCACCAGCAGTTTTCATGGATTTAATGAACCGGGTATTCAGACCATACTTAGACCAATTTGTAGTAGTCTTTATCGACGACATCCTGGTCTACTCTAAGACTAAGGAAGAACATGCCGAGCACCTGAGGCTCGTACTGCAGGTTTTACGAGAAAAACAACTGTATGCGAAACTGTCTAAATGTGAATTCTGGTTGGAACGAGTGGCATTCTTAGGGCATGTTGTCTCGAAAGACGGTGTATCCGTTGATCCGAGCAAGATAGAGGCGGTGGCGAGGTGGCCAACACCTAAGAATGTTGCAGAAATTCGAAGCTTTTTGGGTTTGGCTGGATATTACCGAAGATTTGTAAAAGACTTTTCCAAGATTGCGAGGCCGATGACTGCGTTGATGCAGAAAGAGAACCGGTTTAAGTGGGATGACAATTGCGAGAGGGCGTTTCAACTACTTAAGGAACGGTTGACCACAGCTCCGGTGCTAGCATTACCCGACGGGAATGAGGACATCGAGGTTTATACTGATGCATCGAAGAATGGTCTGGGTTGCGTACTGATGCAACGGAGGCGAGTGATCGCGTATGCATCGAGGCAGCTGAAACCATACGAGGGTAGCTACCCGACTCACGACTTAGAGTTGGTAGCTGTGGTCTTCGCATTGAAGATATGGCGACACTACTTGTATAGAATAACTTTCAAGGTGTTTTCAGATCACAAGAGTCTGAAGTACATATTTACACAGAAGGAGCTCAACATGCGTCAGAGGCGTTGGTTGGAGTTAATTAAAGATTATGAGATGGAAATCCAATACCACGAAGGGAAGGCCAATGTAGTGGCGGACGCTTTGAGTCGGAAATCGATTCATTCCTTGTGCGAGGAAGTAGCTCGGATCAGACTACGAGAAGAGTTGGACCGCATGGATATCTGTGTCATCCAGAAGGGCGGAGATAAAAGCGACTTCGTCTTACAACCCGAATTATACGCTGAGATCCGGGCGAGACAAGTGGGTGATAGGGTAATTGAGGCAAATAAGGCCAAGATTGGTACAGATGGAGCGGCTGATTTTACGTTACACGAGGATGGTAGTATCCGGTTTAAGGGTCGGTGGTGTGTACCAGCCGACGAAGAACTCAAGAGGCAGATCTTGGGTGAAGCTCATAGTATGCCTTATTCGGTTCACCCGGGAGGAGACAAACTGTATAAAGATCTCAGGAAAACCTTTTGGTGGCCCAATATGAAACGCGAAGTGGCAGAATTTGTGGCAAAGTGCTTGACTTGTCAGAAGGTCAAGATTGAACATCGACGGCCACAGGGTACGCTGCAGCCGTTGGATGTGCCGGTTTGGAAGTGGGATTCCATCTCCATGGATTTTGTATGTGGATTACCGAGGAGCCCTAAGGGGAATAATATGATTTGGGTCGTTGTGGATAGACTGACCAAAGCGGCGCATTTCATTCCGATGAAAGACACTTGGAGTAAGACGGAGTTGGCTATGGCTTACCGGAGGAATATTGTGAGACTACATGGTATACCCAGCAGCATTGTGTCAGATAGAGATGCGAGATTCATATCTCGGTTTTGGCAGGAGCTACAGACAGCCTTAGGGACGGAGCTACGAATGAGTACAGCTTTTCACCCTGCTACCGATGGTCAGACGGAGAGGACCATACAAACTTTGGAAGACATGCTGAGGGCATGTGTGTTAGAATTCAAAGGCTCTTGGGAGGAAAAGCTCGATCTTATTGAGTTTTCATACAACAACAGCTACCATGCCAGTATTAAGATGGCACCTTTTGAGGCACTTTATGGTAGGAAATGCAAGAGTCCGGTTTGTTGGGACGATTCGTCCGAGGCAGTGATTTTGGGACCGGAAATGATCGAAGATACGGTCAACCAGGTACGGACGATCCGAGAAAAGATGAAGGCTGCCCAAGATAGGCAGAAGAGTTATGCAGACTTACACCGCCGGGATATTGAGTTCTCCGTGGGTGATAAGGTATTGCTACGAGTATCACCAACCAGAGGAGTAATGCGTTTTGGCAAAAAGGGGAAGTTGAGTCCCAAGTACGTGGGGCCATATGAGGTCTTGGACCGTATAGGTGAAGTGGCATATCGACTCGCCTTGCCACCGGCGTTGGATAAGGTGCATAACGTGTTCCATGTATCCCAATTGCGCAAGTACGTGAGTGACCCTTCCCACGTGATTGAACCGGAGGTGGTGGAGCTAGACCAGTCCTTGACTTACGAGGAGGTACCGGTGCAGATATTAGATACTAAGGTACGGAAAACAATGGGACGTGAGGTTAGCATCGTCAAGGTCTTATGGTCTAACCATGCCACCGAGGAGGCGACATGGGAAGCTGAGGACGCTATGCGATAGAAGTACCCGCATTTGTTCTCCTAAGGTATGCAATTCTCAAGCCTTGTTCGTAAAATCCTTTTTCTTATCTTCGGGGACGAAGGGTGCTTTAAGGGGGGGTGGATTAGCGCCCGGTACGAACCTGAACTTCGAGGACGAAGTTTTTTCTTAAGGGGGGGAGGATGTAATATCCCAAAATTTTGACTTACTGATTATTTAATAAAGGATCTAATTATTCGGGAAATTATAGGATTTAATAATTTTTATGAAGGGATTTATTAGTAATTAAAAAGGAGTTTTAATCACTTAATGAATAAAAAGGGTTTTCACTTCTTTTTCCTCCCTTATTTTCCCCAAGCAAAAATTTTCAGCCTCAAAACCTCCCTTGCCGCCGACTTGCTTGTGAGGAGGAAGGAGAGAAAAATCTCTCCTTGGTGTTTAGGAATACGTCGTCGGTAATCGCTGTTTTCTTTTATAGATTCGAGCTTCGTTGAGGATCGTTTCTAGCTTAGCAAGGGCTTTAAAAAAACGCAGCAATTCCGGTAAGGATAATTCTATGCTGTTAAAAGTTTAACTTGATGCTGTAAAAGTTTAATTTAAGACTTCTATGCTTGTGTGCCAAATAAACATCCTCAGATAAATGACCGTGTAAGAAGGCGTTGTTGATGTCAAGCTGACGTAACGACCACCCCTGCGAAAGAGCCAGCGTAAGAACAACCCTTACGGTGGTGTGTTTGACCACAGGACTAAAGGTCTCATAATAGTCAATGCCAGGACGCTGAGTGAAGCCCTTGGCCACAAGTCTGGCCTTGTACCGATCAATAGAGCCATCCGGGTGACGTTTGAGACGAAATATCCACTTGGAACTGATAACATTCTGATTAGGTGGACAGGGAACAAGAGACCATGTCTCATTCCTGAGTAGGGCATCATACTCCTCCGGCATGGCAGCTCGCCATTTAGCGTGTTTCAGGGCTTGGGTGATATTAGTGGGTTCAGACTCAGAGGAGGTGGGGAGACGAGCATGAAGATTAAGCTTTTGAATGGGTTTATGGATGTTGTTTTGAGCCCGAGTGCGCATGGGGTGAGTGTGGGTAGGTGGTGGTGGAGGTGAAGGTGAGGGAGACGGTGATGGAGTAGTAGGAGGGGGTGGGCTTGGTGGTGAAAAGGTGACCGGAGGGGGGGTAGGCAGCCAGTCAAAGAGAGAGTTGAGACTGGGTTGAGTGACAGGGGTATGGTTGGCCGTGGGGGTGGAGAAAGGAAAAATGGACTCGACGAATTTGACATGGCGAGAAACATACAGACGGGACTCCGCGAGGTCATAACAGTAATAAGCATGCTGGGTTTGGGCATAGCCAAGGAAAACACAAGGTTTCGAACGAGGTTCTAATTTGTGGGAGGTGTAGGGGCGAAGCCACGGATAGCATAAACACCCAAAGACCCGAAGTTTGGTGTAGTTAGGTGGCATGTGGAAGAGGGACTCGTAAGGAGAGTGCATTTTAAGCGTCGGTGTGGGCATACGGTTGATAAGATAAACAGCAGTGGAAAACGCGAATGGCCAAAACGTAACGGGAACGGAAGCGTAGGCAAGTAGAGTAAGGCCAGTTTCTACAATGTGCATGTTACGACGTTCAGATATGCCATTGTGTTCGGGAGTGTGCGGAGGCGTGGTAAAAAAAGAAATGCCATTTGCGGAGAAGTATTCACGAAGAGAAATGAATTCACCACCATTATCAGAGTAGAGGCCTTTTATTGATTGGTCAAAATATTTTTCGACAATTGTACGAAAACAAATAAACGTGGAGTGAACATCAGAATTTTTGGCCAAAGGATAAAGCCAAATGTAACGTGTTAAATGATCCACAAAAATAACAAAATATTTGAAACCGTCAACGTAAAGGATGGGTGATGTCCATACATCGCTAAAAATAAATTCAAGAAAGCGGGAAGAGCGTAAAGTAGAGTCACCAAAAGGAAGTTTGTGACTTTTATGTTCTAAGCACGCAGAACAGTGCGTGAAAGACGAACTGGAAGACAATAAATTATAATTCTTAATAATGTTTGACAAAATAGGGGGAGCTGGGTGACCCAAACGGCGATGCCAGTCCTGAGATAAAGCTTTATTGGAGGCGAATGCGACAAGAGGAGGATTGGGCCACTCGTACATACCGTTTTTAACCGGACCACGAAGGATGGGCTGGTTCTTCTGAATGTCCTTCACAACAAATTCAGAGGGTAAGAACTCAATAGATAGATTATGAGACTTGCAAAGTTGAGAAATGGAAATTAGATTGCGAGACATGCTAGGGACACAGAGGACATTACGTAAAGATAAAGATTGAACCGGGGTAATGGGAAGGGAGGAAGTGCCAGTATGAGTAATAGGTAAGCCCTTACCATCACCAACTAGGACGTCATCAGTGCCAGTGTACGGGGCATGAAGAGACAAATTTTGGAGGTCCGTAGTCACATGATGAGATGCCCCACTATCAAGGAGCCAATTTGACATGGTTGAGTCGAACTGAGCCGAATCGAGTCCAGGGGCAGCCACATTAGCCTGAGGTCGAGGACGACCATCGTTTTGAGAGCCAAAAATCTGACTCATCTCCACCTGAAATTTAGGACAAAATTGTGCCACATGACCCTGAATCGAACATAATTGACATTTACCTAAAAAGGGCTTGCGGTAGCGCTGTTGTTCATTAGAAGAAGATGGCTGCTGTGGTTGGCCCCTCCATGAGTAGGACTGTTGCTGCGGCTGGACAGAAGCATTTCGGCGCTGCTGTTGATGATGACAGGGCTGGGCAGATTGTGGCGGCGGACGATATGCAGCCAGTGCAGTTGCCGGAGAAAATAGAGCCGGCGGTGAGGTCGAGGGGAGCCTGAAACTCAGCAGCTTTTCGTGTAATTCCTCAAACAAAATGGGTGTCTCCCGAACCTGGATAGCACGTGCAATTTCAGAGAACTCAGGGCCTATATTGCCCAACACAATAGATAAAAATCCTCATGATCCATTTTCGATCCAAGTAAAGAGAGGTGATCGGCTTGTTGTTTGAGATGATACAGATAATCGGAGACGGGCTGAGTACCACGTTTGTAGGCTTTCATGTTTTCCTTGATCGTGTTGATTCGAGACCGAGAGGGGGTGGCGTAGACATCAGCCAACGCTTTCCAACATTCTGCAGCAGTTTTCTTTCCATAGAGGAGGGTAGCAACCGAAGGAGTTAGGGAGGAGATCATAAGATTGCGGATGAGATGATCCTGATGATTCCACAGAATGAATTTAGGATTTGATTTTTCCTGACCTGCTTCGGTGATGGTCTTCGGAGGAGGAGAGCCGGTGCCATCAACGTATTTTAGGAGGTCATAACCGATGAGAAGAGACTCAATTTGCATGTGCCACACATAGTAGTTGGTGGCATCAAGTTTGATGGATGTCTGAATGGAAGAATTGAAAGTGATGGGGGATTTTTCAGCCATGGATTCCGATGGAAGAAAGAAAAAAAACGAGGAAGAAAGAGAGGAGTGGCGGCTGGATTTTAGGTTTTAGGGATAAAAAATGCTCTGATACCATAACACAGTTTGTGGAAATTATAATTTCTGTGTATTAACAATTGAGACTATTACAAGGAGTATATATATAGAATACAAGGCATTGCTACAGCTAATAACTCCTAAAAGAATGTTAAACATGTGCTCCTAAAATCATGCAAGAACGGTGCTGGAGATAATGAGTAATAAATACAAATAATACACTAATACATCTAATATATACACTAATACATCTAATAATTGTAGTAAAGTTTACTCAAAATAGGGGTTTATAAAATTGTATTAGTGTTTTCTCAAAATGGGGGTTTACAACTTTCTGTATATAAGTGTATTGGTGTTTACTCAAAATAAGGGTGTACAACTTTTTGTATATAAAATTATAGTAGAGTTTACTCAAAACGGGTGTTTACAACTTTTTGTATATAATTGTATTAGAGTTTACTCAAAATGGGTGTTTACAACTTTTTGTATATAATGAGTTAGTGTTTACTCAAAACGGCTTTTATAACTTTTTGTATATAATTGTATTAGTTTTAACTCAAAACGGGGGTTTACAACTTTTTGTATATAAAATTATAGTAGACTTTACTCCAAACGGGGGTTTACAACTTTTTGAATATGATTGTAGTCGAATTTCCTCAAAATGGGGTTTACAACTTTTGTCTATAAAATTATAGTAGAGTTTACTCAAAACGGGTGTTTGTAACTTTTTGTATATAATTGTGTTAGTGTTTACTCAAAATGGGGGTTTACAACTTTTTGTATATAAAATTATAGTAGAGTTCACTCAAAATGGGGGTTTACAACTTTTTGTATATAATTGTATTATTGTTTACTCAAAACGGTGTTTACAACTTTTTGGATATAATTGTAGTAGAGTTTACTCAAAACGGGGGTTTACAACTTTTTGAATATAATTGAAGTAGAATTTACTCAAAATGGAGGTTTACAACTTTATATATAATGTTATAGTAGAGTTTACTCAAAACGGGGGTTTACAACTTTTTGTATATAAAATTATAGTAGAGTTTACTCAAAACGGGGTTTACAACTTTTTGTTTATAATTGTATTAGAGTTTACTCAAAAATGGGGGTTTACAACAATTTGTATATAATCGTAATAGAGTTACTCAATACGGGGGTTTACAATATTTTGTATATAATTGTAGTAAAATTTACTCAAAATAGGGGTTTATATAATTGTATTAGTGTTTTCTCAAAATGGGGGTTTACAACTTTCTGTATATAATTGTATTAGTATTTACTCAAAATAGGGGTTTACAACTTTTTGTATATAAAATTATAGTAGAGTTTAATCAAAATAGGGGTTTTCAACTTTTTGTATATAATTGTATTAGATTTTACTCAAAATGGATGTTTACAACTTTTTGTATATAATTGTAGTAGAGTTAACTCAAAACGGTGGTTTACAACTTTGTATATAATGTAATCGTAGAGTTTACACAAAACAGGGGTCTACAACTTTTTGTATATAATTGTAGTAGAGTTAACTCAAAACGGGGGTTTACAACTTTGTATATAATGTAATAGTAGAGTTTACACAAAACGGGGGTTTACAACTTTTTGTATATAATTGTATTAATGTTTACACAAAATAGGGGTTTACAACTTTTTGGATATAATTGTAGAGTTTACTCAAAATGGAGGTTTACAACTTTGTATATAATGTGTTAGTGTTTACTCAAAACGGGGGTTTTTATAACTTTTTGAATATAATTGTATTAGTGTTTACTCAAAATGGGGGTTTACAACTTTTTGTATATAAAATTATAGTAGAGTTTACACAAAACAGAGGCTTACAACTTTTTGAATATGATTGTAGTAGAATTTCCTCAAAACGGGGTTTACAACTTTTGTCTATAAAATTATAGTAGAGTTTACACAAAACGGGTGTTTGTAACTTTTTGTATATAATTGTATTAGTGTTTACTCAAAATGGGGATTTACAACTTTTTGTATATAAAATTATAGTAGAGTTCACTCAAAACGGGGGTTTACAACTTTTTGTATATAATTGTATTATTTTTTACTCAAAACGGGGGTTTACAACTTTTTGGATATAATTGTAGTAGAGTTACTCAAAACGGGGGGTTACAACTTTTTGTATATAATTGAAGTAGAGTTTACTCAAATGGAGGTTTACAACTTTATATATAATGTTATAGTAGAGTTTACTCAAAATGAGGGTTCATAACTTTTTGTATATAATTGTATTAGTGTTTACTCAAAATGGGGGTTTACAACTTTTTGTATATAATTGTATTAGATTTTATATAAAACGGGGGTTTAGAACTTTTTGTATATAATTGTATTCGAATTTACTCAAAACGGGGTTTACAGCTTTTTGTATGTAAAATTATAGTTGAGTTTACTCAAAATAGGGGATTACAACTTTTTGTATATAATGGTATGAGTCTTTACTCAAAACGGGGGTTTGCAACTTTTTATATATAATTGTTTAGAGTTAATCAAAACGGGGGTTTACAACTTTTTGTATATAAAATTATAGTAGAGTTTACTCAAAACAGGGGTTTACAACTTTTTGTTTATAATTGTATTAGAGTTTACTCAAAAATGGGGGTTTACAACATTTTGTATATAATCGTAATAGAGTTTACTCAATACGGGGGTTTACAACATTTTGTATATAATTGTAGTAAAGTTTACTCAAAATAAGGGGTTATAAAATTGTATTAGTGTTTTCTCAAAAGGGGATATAATGTTATAGTAGAGTTTACACAAAACGGTGTTGTACAACTTTTTGTATATAATTGTATTAGTGTTTACACCAAATGGGGGTTTTCAACTTGTTGGATATAATTGTAGTAGAGTTTACTCAAAACGGAGGTTTACAACTTTGTATACAATGTTACAGTAGAGTTTACTCAAAACGGAGGTTTACAACTTTTTGTATATAATGTGTTAGTGTTTACTCAAAACGAGGGTTTATAACTTTTTGTATATAATTGTATTAGTGTTTATACAAAACGGGGGTTTACAGCTTTTTGTATATAAAATTATTGTAGAGTTACTCAAAATGGGGGTTTACAACTTTTTGAATAGGATTGCAGTAGAATTTCCTCAAAACGGGGTTTACAACTTTTGTCTATAAAATTATAGTAGAGTTTACTCAAAACGGGTGTTTGTAACTTTTTGCATATAATTGTATTAGTGTTTACTCCAATTGGGGGTTTACAATTTTTTGTAGATAAAATTATAGTAGAGCTTACTCAGAACGGGGGTTTACAACTTTTTGTATATAATTGTATTATTGTTTACTCAAAATGGGGGTTTACAACTTTTTGGATATAATTGTAGTAGAGTTTACTCAAAACGGGGGTTTACAACTTTTTGTATATAATTGTATTATTGTTTACTCAAAACGGGGGTTACAACTTTTTGGATATAATTGTAGTAGAATTTACTCAAAATGGGGGTTTACAACTTTTTGTATATAATTGAAGTAGAGTTTACTCAAAATGGAGGTTTACAACATTATATATAATGTTATAGAAGAGTTTACTCAAAACGGGGGTTTACAACTTTTTGTATATAAATGTATTAGTGTTTACTCAAAATGGGGGTTTACAACTTTTTGTGTATAATTGTATTAGATTTTATTTAAAACGGGGGTTTAAAACTTTTTGTATATAATTGTATTAGAATTTACTCAAAACGGGGTTTACAACTTTTTGTATGTAAAATTATAGTTGAGTTTACTCAAAATAGGGGTTTACAACTTTTTGTATATAATGGTATTAATGTTTACTCAAAATTGGGGTTTACAACCTTTTCTATATAATGGTATTAGTGTTTACTCAAAATGGGGGTTTGCAACTTTTTGTATATAAAATTATTGTAAACTCTACTCAAAACGGAGGTTTACCACTTTTTGGATATAATTGTAGTAGAGTTTACTCAAAACGGTGGTTTACAACTTTTTATATATAATTGTTTAGAGTTTACTCAAAACGGGGGTTTACAACTTTTTGAATATAAAATTATAGTAGACTTTACTCAAAACGGGGGTTTACAACTTTTTGTTTATAATTGTATTAGAGTTTACTCAAAAATGGGGGTTTACAACATTTTGTATATAATCGTAATAGAGTTTACTCAATACGGTGGTTTACAACATTTTGTATTTAATTGTAGTAAAGTTTACTCAAAATAGGGGTTTATAAAATTGTATTAGTGTTTTCTCAAAATGGGCGTTTACAACTTTCTGTATATAATGGTATTGGTGTTTACTCAAAATAGGGGTGTACACCTTTTTGTATATAAAATTATAGTAGAGTTTACTCAAAATGGGGGTTTACAACTTTTTGTATATAATTGTATTAGAGTTTACTCAAAATGGGTGTTTACAACTTTTTGTATATAATGTGTTAGTGTTTACTCAAAATGGCTTTTATAACTTTTTGTATATAATTGTATTAGTTTTTACTCAAAACGGGGGTTTACAACTTTTTGTATATAAAATTACAGTAGAGTTTACTCAAAATGGGGGTTTACAACTTTTTGAATATGATTGTAGTCAAATTTCCTCAAAACGGGGTTTACAACTTTTGTCTATAAAATTATAGTAGAGTTTACTCAAAATGGGGGTTTACAACTTTTCGTATATGTATTAGAGTTTACTCAAAATGGGTGTTTACAACTTTTTGTATATAATGTGTTAGTGTTTACTCAAAATGGGGGTTTTTATAACTTTTTGTATATAATTGTATTAGTGTTTACTCAAAATAGGGGTTTACAAATTTTTGCATATAGAATTATAGTAGAGTTTACTCAAAACAGGGGTTTACAACTTTTTGAATATGATTGTAGTAGAATTTCCTCAAAACGGGGTTTACAACTTTTGTCTATAATATTATAGTAGAGTTTACTTTGTAACTTTTTGTATATAAAATTGTATTAGTGTTTACTCAAAATGGGGGTTTACAACTTTTTGTATATAAAATTATAGTAGAGTTCACTGAAAACGGGGGTTTAAAACTTTTTGTATATAATTGTATTATTGTTTACTCAAAACGGGGGTTTACAACTTTTTTGATATAATTGTAGTAGAGTAAATCAAAACGGGGGTTTACAACATTTTGGATATAATTGTAGTAGAGTTTACTCAAAACGGGGCTTTACAACTTTTTGTACATAATTGAAGTAGAGTTTACTCAAAATGGAGGTTTGCAACTTTATATATAATGTTATAGTAGAGTTTACTCAAAACGGGGGTTGACAACTTTTTGTATATAATTGTATTAGTCTTTACTCAAAACGGGGGTTTTCAACTTTTTGTATATAATTGTATTAGAATTTACTCAAAACGGGGGTTTACAACTTTTTGTATGTAAAATAATAGTTGAGTTTACTCAAAATGGGGGTTACAACTTTTTGTATATAATGGTATTAGTGTTTACTCAAAACGGGGGTTTGCAACTTTTTGTATATAAAATTATTGTAAACTCTACTCAAAACTGGGGTTTACAACTTTTTGGATATAATTGTAGTAGAGTTTACTCAAAATGGAGGTTTACAACTTTGTATATAAAGTTATAGTAGAGTTTACTCAAAATGGGGGTTTACAAATTTTCGTATATAATGTGTTAGTGTTTACTCAAAACGGGTTTTATAACTTTTTGTATATAATTGTATTATTTTTTACTCAAAACGGGGTGTTTGTGACTTTTGTCTATAAAATTATAGTAGAGTTTACTCAAAACGGGTGTTTGTGACTTTTTGTATATCATTGTATTAGTGTTTACTCAAAATGGGGGTTTACAACTTTTTGTATATAAAATTATAGTAGAGTTCAATCAAAACGGGGGTTAATTGTATTATTATTTACTCAAAACGAGGGTTTACAACTTTTTGGATATAATTATAGTAGAGTTTACTCAAAACGGGGGTTTACAACTTTTTGTATATAATTGAAGTAGAGTTTACTCAAAATGGAGGCTTACAACTTTATATATAATGTTATAGTAGAGTTTACTCAAAACAGGGGTTTACAACTTTTTGTATATAAAATTATAGTACAGTTTACTCAAAACGGGGGTTTACAACTTTTTGTTTATAATTGTATTAGAGTTTACTCAAAAATGGGGGTTTACAACATTTTGTATATAATCGTAATAGATTTACTCAATACGGGGGTTTACAACATTTTGTATATAATTGTAGTAAAGTTTACTGAAAATAGGGGTTTATAAAATTGTATTAGTGTTTTCTCAAAATGGGGGTTTACAAATTTCTGTATATAATTGTATTAGTGTTTACTCAAAATAGGAGTTTACAACTTTTTGTATTTAAAATTATAGTAGAGTTTACTCAAAATGGGGGTTTAGAACTTTTTGTATATAATTGTATTAGAGTTTACTCAAAATGGGTGTTTACAACTTTTTGTATATAATTGTAGTAGAGTTAACTCAAAACGGTGGTTTACAACTTTGTGTATAATGTAATAGTAGAGTTTACACAAAACGGGGGTTTACAACTTTTTGTATATAATTGTAGTAGAGTTAACTCAAAACGGGGGTTTACAACTTTGTATATAATGTAATAGTAGAGTTTACACAAAACGGGGGTTTACAAGTTTTTGTATATAATTGTATTAATGTTTACACAAAACAGGGGTTTACAACTTTTTGGATATAATTGTAGAGTTTACTCAAAATGGAGGTTTACAACTTTGTATATAATGTTATAGTAGAGTTTACTCAAAACGGGGGTTTACAACTTTTTGTATATAATGTGTCTGTGATTACTCAAAACGGGGGTTTTTATAACTTTTTGTATATAATTGTATTAGTGTTTACTCAAAATGGGGTTTACAACTTTTTGTATATAAAATTATAGTAGAGTTTACTCAAAACCGGGGTTTACAACTTTTTGAATATGATTGTAGAAGAATTTTCTCAAAACGGGGTTTACAACTTTTGTCTGTAAAATTATAGTAGAGTTTACTCAAAACGGGTGTTTGTAACTTTTTGTATATAATTGTATTAGTGTTTACTCAAAATGGGGGTTTAAAACTTTTTGTATATAAAATTATAGTAAAGTTCACTCAAAACGGGGGTTTACAACTTTTTGTATATAATTGTATTATTGTTTACTCAAAACGGGGGTTTACAACTTTTTGGATATAATTGTAGTAGAGTTACTCAAAATGGGGGTTTACAACTTTTTGTATATAATTGAAGTAGAGTTTACTCAAAATGGAGGTTTACACTTTATATATAATGTTATAGTAGAGTTTACTCAAAATGGGGTTTTACAACTTTTTGTATATAATTGGATTAGTGTTTACTCAAAACGGGGGTATACAACTTTTTGTATATAATAGTATTAGATTTTATTTAAAAAGGGGGTTTACAACTTTTTGTATATAATTGTATTTGAATTTACTCAAAACGGGGGTTTGCAGCTTTTTATATATAATTGTTTAGAGTTTACTCAAAATGGGGGATTACAACATTTTGTATATAAAATTATAGTAGAGTTTACAACTTTTTGTTTATAATTGAATTAGAGTTTACTCAAAAATGGGGGTTTACAACATTTTGTATATAATCGTAATATAGTTTACTCAATACGGGGGTTTACAACATTTTGTATATAATTGTAGTAAAGTTTACTCAAAATAGGGGTTTATAAAATTATATTAGTGTTTTCTCAAAACGGGGGTTTACAACTTTCTATATATAATTGTATTAGTGTTTACTCAAAATAGGGGGTTTACAACTTTTTGTATATAAAATTATAGTAGAGTTTACTCAAAATTGGGGTTTACAACTTTTTTTATATAATTGTATTAGAGTTTACTCAAAATGGGGGTTTACAACTTTTTATATATAATTGTAGTAGAGTTAACTCAAAATGGTGGTTTACAACTTTGTATATAATGTTATAGTAGATTTTACTCAAAATGGGGGTTTACAATTTTTTGTATATAAAATTATAGTAGAGCTTACTCAAAACGGGGGTTTACAACTTTTTGTATATAATTGTATTATTGTTTACTCAAAACGGGGGTTTATAACTTTTTGGATATAATTGTAGTAGAGTTAACTCAAAACGGGGGTTTACAACTTTTTGTATATAATTTTATTATTGTTTACTCAAAATGGGGGTTTACAACTTTTTGGATATAATTGTAGTAGAGTTTACTCAAAATGGGGGTTTGCAAGTTTTTGTATATAATTGAAGTAGAGTTTACTCAAAATGGAGGTTTACAACATTATATATAATGTTATAGTAGAGTTTACTCAAAACGGTGGTTTACAACTTTTTGTATATAAATGTATTAGTGTTTACTCAAAACGGGGGTTTACAACTTTTTGTATATAATTGTATTAGATTTTATTTAAAACGGGGGTTTAAAACTTTTTGTATATAATTGTATTAGAATTTACTCAAAACGGGGTTTACAAATTTTTGTATGTAAAATTATAGTTGAGTTTACTCAAAATAGGGGTTTACAACTTTTTGTATATAATGGTATTAGTGTTTACTCAAAACGGGGGTTTGCAACTTTTTGTATATAAAATTATTGTAAACTCTACTCAAAACGGGGGTTTACAACTTTTTGGATATAATTGTAGTAGAGTTTACTCAAAACGGTGGTTTACAACTTTTTATATATAATTGTTTAGAGTTTACTCAAAACGGGGGTTTACAACTTTTTGAATCTAAGATTATAGTAGAGTTTACTCAAAACGGGGGTTTACAACTTTTTGTTTATAATTGTATTAGAGTTTACTCAAAAATGGGGGTTTACAACATTTTGTATATAATCGTAATAGAGTTTACTCAATACGGGGGTTTACAACATTTTGTATATAATTGTAGTAAAGTTTACTCAAAATAGGGGTTTATAAAATTGTATTAGTGTTTTCTTAAAATGGGGGTTTACAACTATCTGTATATAATTGTATTGGTGTTTACTCAAAATAGGGGTGTACAGCTTTTTGTATATAAAATTATAGTAGAGTTTACTCAAAATGGTGGTTTACAACTTTTTGTATATAATTATTAGAGTTTACTCAAAATGGGTGTTTACAACTTTTTGCATATAATTGTAGTAGAGTCAACTCAAAACGGTGGTTTACAACTTTGTATATAATGTTATAGTAGAGTTTACACAAAACGGGGGTTTACAACTTTTTGTATATAATTGTATTAATGTTTACACAAAACAGGGGTTTACAACTTTTTGGATATAATAGTAGTAGAGTTTACTCAAAATGGGGGTTTACAACTTTTTGTATATTAAATTATAGTAGAGTTTACTCAAAACGGGGGTTTACAACTTTTTGAATAGGATTGTAGTCGAATTTCCTCAAAACGGGGTTTACAACTTTTGTCTATAAAATTATAGTATAGTTTACTCAAAACGGGTGTTTGTAACTTTTTCTATATAATTGTATTAGTGTTTACTCAAAATGGGGGTTTACAACTTTTTGTATATAAAATTATAGTAGAGTTCACTCAAAACAGGGGTTTACAACTTTGTATATAATTGTATTATTGTTTATTCAAAACGGGGATTTACAACTTTTTGGATATAATTGTAGTAGAGTTTACTCAAAACGGGGGTTTACAAATTTTTGTATATAATTGAAGTAGAGTTTACTCAAAATGGAGGTTTACAACTTTATATATAATGTTATAGTAGAGTTTACTCAAAACGGGGGTTTACAACTTTTTGTATATAAAATTATAGTAGAGTTTACTCAAAATGGGGGTTTACAACTTTTTGTATATAATTGTATTAGAGTTTACTCAAAATGGGGGTTTACAACTTTTTGTATATAATTGTAGTAGAGTTAACTCAAAACGGTGGTTTACAACTTTGTATATAATGTTATAGTAGAGTTTACACAAAACGGGGGTGTACAACTTTTTGTACATAATTGTATTAGTGTTTACACCAAACGGGGGTTTACAACTATTTGGATATAATTGTAGTAGAGTTTACTCAAAATGGAGGTTTACAACTTTGTATACAATGTTATAGTAGAGTTTACTCAAAATGGGGGTTTACAACTTTTTGTATCTAATGTGTTAGTGTTTACTCAAAACGAGAATTTATAATTTTTGTATATAATTGTATTAGTGTTTATACAAAACGGGGGTTTACAACTTTTTGTATATAATATTATAGTAGAGTTTACTCAAAACAGGGGTTTACAACTTTTTGAATAGGATTGCAGTAGAATTTCCTCAAAACGGGGTTTACAACTTTTGTCTATAAAATTATAGTAGAGTTTACTCGAAACGGGTGTTTGTAACTTTTTGTATATAATTGTATTAGTGTTTACTCAAAATGGGGGTTTACAATTTTTTGTATATAAAATTATAGTAGAGTTTACTGAAAACGGGGGTTTACAACTTTTGTATATAATTGTATTATTGTTTACTCAAAACGGGGGTTTACAACTTTTTGGATATAATTGTAGTAGAGTTTACTCAAAACGGGGGTTTACAACTTTTTGTATATAATTTTATTATTGTTTACTCAAAACAGGGGTTTACAACTTTTTGGATATAATTGTAGTAGAGTTTACTCAAAATTAGGGTTTGCAAGTTTTTGTATATAATTGAAGTAGAGTTTACTCAAAATGGAGGTTTACAACATTATATATAATGTTATAGTAGAGTTTACTCAAAACGGGGGTTTACAACTTTTTGTATATAAATGTATTAGTGTTTACTCAAAACGGGGGTTTACAACTTTTTGTATATAATTGTATTAGATTTTATTTAAAACGGGGGTTTACAACTTTTTGTATATAATTGTATTAGAATTTACTCAAAACGGGGTTTACAAATTTTTGTATGTAAAATTATAGTTGAGTTTACTCAAAATAGGGGTTTACAACTTTTTGTATATAATGGTATTAGTGTTTACTCAAAACGGGGGTTTGCAACTTTTTTGTATATAAAATTATTGTAAACTCTACTCAAAACGGGGGTTTACAACTTTTTGGATATAATTGTAGTAGAGTTTACTCAAAACGGGGGTTTACAACTGTTTGTATATAATTTTATTATTGTTTACTCAAAACGGGGGTTTACAACTTTTTGGATATAATTGTAGTAGAGTTTACTCAAAATGGGGGTTTGCATGTTTTTGTATATAATTGAAGTAGAGTTTACTCAAAATGGAGGTTTACAACATTATATATAATGTTATAGTAGAGTTTACTCAAAACGGGGGTTTACAACTTTTTGTATATAAATGTATTAGTGTTTACTCAAAATGGGGGTTTACAACTTTTTGGATATAATTGTAGTCGAGTTTACTCAAAACGGGGGTTTACAACTTTTTGGATATAATTGTAGTAGAGTTTACTCAAAACGGTGGTTTACAACTTTTTATATATAATTGTTTAGAGTTTACTCAAAATGGGGGTTTACAACTTTTTGAATATAAAATTATAGTAGAGTTTACTCAAAACCGGGGTTTACAACTTTTTGTTTATAATTGTATTAGAGTTTACTCAAAAATGGGGGTTTACAACATTTTGTATATAATCGTAATAGAGTTTACTCAATACGGGGGTTTAGAACATTTTGTATATAATTGTAGTAAAGTTTACTCAAAATAGGGGTTTATAAAATTGTATTAGTGTTTTCTTAAAATGGGGGTTTACAACTATCTGTATATAATTGTATTGGTGTTTACTCAAAATAGGGGTGTACAGCTTTTTGTATATAAAATTATAGTAGAGTTTACTCAAAATGGTGGTTTACAACTTTTTGTATATAATTGTATTAGAGTTAACTCAGAATGGGTGTTTACAACTTTTTGCATATAATTGTAGTAGAGTCAACTCAAAACGGTGGTTTACAACTTTGTATATAATGTTATAGTACAGTTTACTCAAAATGGGGGTTTACAACTTTTTGTATATAATGTGTTAGTGTTTACACAAAACAGGGGTTTATAACTTTTTGTAAATAATTGTATTAGTTTTTACTCAAAATGGGGGTTTACAACTTTTTGTATATTAAATTATAGTAGAGTTTACTCAAAATGGGGGTTTACAAGTTTTTGAATATGATTGTAGTCGAATTTCCTCAAAACGGGGTTTACAACTTTTGTCTATAAAATTATAGTAGAGTTTACTCAAAACGGGTGTTTGTAACTTTTTGTATATAATTGTATTAGTGTTTACTCAAAATGGGGGTTTACAACTTTTTGTATATAAAATTATAGTAGAGTTCACTCAAAACAGGGGTTTACAACTTTGTATATAATTGTATTATTGTTTATTCAAAACGGGGATTTACAACTTTTTGGATATAATTGTAGTAGAGTTTACTCAAAACTGGGGTTTACAACTTTTTGTATATAATTGAAGTAGAGTTTACTCAAAATAGAACAACTTTATATATAATGTTATAGTAGAGTTTATTCAAAACGGGGGTTTACAACTTTTTGTATATAAAATTATAGTAGAGTTTACTCAAAACGGGGGTTTACAACTTTTTGTTTATAATTGTATTAGAGTTTACTCAAAAATGGGGGTTTACAACATTTTGTATATAATCGTAATAGAGTTTACTCAATACGGGGGGTTTACAACATTTTGTATATAATTGTAGTAAAGTTTACTCAAAATAGTGGTTTATAAAATTGTATTAGTGTTTTCTCAAAATGGGGGTTTACAACTTTCTGTAAATAATTGTATTAGTGTTTACTCAAAATCGGGGTTTACAACTTTTTATATATAAAATTATAGTAGAGTTTACTCAAAATGTGGGTTTACAACTTTTTGTATATAATTGTATTAGAGTTTAATCAAAATGGGTGTTTACAACTTTTTGTATATAATTGTAGTAGAGTTAACTCAAAACGGTGGTTTACAACTTTGTATATAATGTAATAGTAGAGTTTACACAAAACGGGGGTTTACAACTTTTTGTATAATTGTATTAATGTTTACACAAAACAGGGGTTTACAACTTTTTGGATATAATTGTAGTAGAGTTTACTCAAAATGGAGGTTTACAACTTTGTATATAATGTTATAGTTGAGATTACTCAAAACGGGGGTTTACAACTTTTTGTATATAATGAGTTAGTGTTTACTCAAAACGGGTGTTTATAACTTTTTGTATATAATTGTATTAGTGTTTACTCAAAATGGGGGTTTACAACTATTTGTATATAAAATTATAGTAGAGTTTACTCAAAACGGGGGTTTGCAACTTTTTGAATATGATTGTAGTAGAATTTCCTCAAAACGGGGTTTACAACTTTTGTCAATAAAATTATAGTAGAGTTTACACAAAACGGGTGTTTGTAACTTTTTGTATATAATCGTATTAGTGTTTACTCAAAATAGGGGTTTACAAATTTTTGTATATAAAATTATAGTAGAGTTCATTCAAAACGGGGGTTTACAACTTTTTGTATATAATTGTATTATTTTTTACTCAAAACGGGGGTTTACAACTTTTTGGATATAATTGTAGTAGAGTTTTCTCAAAACGGGGGTTTACAACTTTTTGTATATAATTGAAGTAGAGTTTACTCAAAATGGAGGTTTACAACATTATATATAATGCTATAGTAGAGTTTACTCAAAATGGGGGTTTACAACTTTTTGTATATAATTGTATTTGTGTTTACTCAAAACGGGGGTTTACAACTTTTTGTATATAATTGTATTAGATTTTTTTTAAAACGGGGGTTTACAACTTCTTGTATATAATTGTATTAAAATTTACTCAAAACGGGATTTACAACTTTTTTGTATGTAAAATTATAGTTGAGTTTACTCAAAATAGAGGTTTACAACATTTTGTATATAATGGTATTAGTGTTTACTCAAAACGGGGGTTTGCAACTTTTTATATATAATTGTTTATAGTTTACACAAAATGGGGGTTTACAACTTTCTGTAAATAATTGTATTAGTGTTTACTCAAAATCGGGGTTTACAACTTTTTATATATAAAATTATAGTAGAGTTTACTCAAAATGTGGGTTTACAACTTTTTGTATATAATTGTATTAGAGTTTAATCAAAATGGGTGTTTACAACTTTTTGTATATAATTGTAGTAGAGTTAACTCAAAACGGTGGTTTACAACTTTGTATATAATGTAATAGTGGAGTTTACACAAAACGGGGGTTTACAACTTTTTGTATAATTGTATTAATGTTTACACAAAACAGGGGTTTACAAATTTTTGGATATAATTGTAGTAGAGTTTACTCAAAATGGAGGTTTACAACTTTGTATATAATGTTATAGTAGAGATTACTCAAAATGGGGGTTTACAACTTTTTGTATATAATGTGTTAGTGTTTACTCAAAACGGGTGTTTATAACTTTTTGTATATAATTGTATTAGTGTTTACTCAAAATGGGGGTTTACAACTATTTGTGTAAAAAATTATAGTAGAGTTTACTCAAAACGGGGGTTTGCAACTTTTTGAATATGATTGTAGTAGAATTTCCTCAAAACGGGGTTTACAACTTTTGTCAATAAAATTATAGTAGTGTTTACACAAAACGGGTGTTTGTAACTTTTTGTATATAATTGTGTTAGTGTTTACTCAAAATGGGGGTTTACAACTTTTTGTATATAAAATTATAGTAGAGTTCACTCAAAATGGGGGTTTACAACTTTTTGTATATAATTGTATTATTGTTTACTCAACACGGTGTTTACAAATTTTTGGATATAATTGTAGTAGAGTTTACTCAAAACGGGGGTTTACAACTTTTTGTATATAATTGTAGTAGAATTTACTCAAAATGGAGGTTTACAACTTTATATATAATGTTATAGTAGAGTTTACTCAAAACGGGGGTTTACAACTTTTTTGTATATAAAATTATAGCAGAGTTTACTCAAAACGGGGGTTTACAACTTTTTGTTTATAATTGTATTAGAGTTTATTCAAAAATGGGGGTTTACAACATTTTGTATATAATCGTAATAGAGTTACTCAATACGGGGGTTTACAATATTTTGTATATAATTCTAGTAAAATTTACTCAAAATAGGGGTTTATATAATTGTATTTGTGTTTTCTCAAAATGGGGGTTTACTACTTTCTGTATATAATTGTATTAGTATTTACTCAAAATAGGGGTTTACAACTTTTTGTATATAAAATTATAGTAGAGTTTAATCAAAATAGGGGTTTTCAACTTTTTGTATATAATTGTATTATATTTTACTCAAAATGGATGTTTACAACTTTTTGTATATAATTGTAGTAGAGTTAACTCAAAACGGTGGTTTACAACTTTGTATATAATGTAATAGTAGAGTTTACACAAAACAGGGGTCTACAACTTTTTGTATATAATTGTAGTAGAGTTAACTCAAAACGGGGGTTTACAACTTTGTATATAATGTAATAGTAGAGTTTACACAAAACGGGGGTTTACAACTTTTTGTATATAATTGTATTAATGTTTACACAAAATAGGGGTTTACAACTCTTTGGATATAATTGTAGAGTTTACTCAAAATGGAGGTTTACAACTTTGTATATAATGTGTTAGTGGTTACTCAAAACGGGGGTTTTTATAACTTTTTGAATATAATTGTATTAGTGTTTACTCAAAATGGGGGTTTACAACTTTTTGTATATAAAATTATAGTAGAGTTTACTCAAAACGGAGGCTTACAACTTTTTGAATATGATTGTAGTAGAATTTCCTCAAAACGGGGTTTACAACTTTTGTCTATAAAATTATAGTAGAGTTTACCCAAAACGGGTGTTTGTAACTTTTTGTATATAATTGTATTAGTGTTTACTCAAAATGGGGGTTTACAACTTTTTGTATATAAAATTATAGTAGAGTTCACTCAAAACGGGGGTTTACAACTTTTTGTATATAATTGTATTATTTTTTACTCAAAACGGGGGTTTACAACTTTTTGGATATAATTGTAGTAGAGTTACTCAAAACGGGGGGTTGCAACTTTTTGTATATAATTGAAGTAGAGTTTACTCAAATGGAGGTTTACAACTTTATATATAATGTTATAGTAGAGTTTACTCAAAATGAGAGTTCATAACTTTTTGTATATAATTGTTTTAGTGTTTACTCAAAACGGGGGTTTACAACTTTTTGTATATAATTGTATTAGATATTATTTAAAACGGGGGTTTACAACTATTTGTATATAATTGTATTCGAATTTACTCAAAACGGGGTTTACAGCTTTTTGAATGTAAAATTATAGTTGAGTTTACTGAAAATAGGGGATTACAACTTTTTGTATATAATGGTATGAGTCTTTACTCAAAACGGGGGTTTGCAACTTTTTATATATAATTGTTTAGAGTTTACTCAAAACGGGGGTTTACAACTTTTTGTATATAAAATTATAGTAAAGTTTACTCAAAACGGGGGTTTACAACTTTTTGTTTATAATTGTATTAGAGTTTACTCAAAAATGGGGGTTTACAACATTTTGTATATAATCGTAATAGAGTTTACTCAATACGGGGGTTTACAACATTTTGTATATAATTGTAGTAAAGTTTACTCAAAATAAGGGTTTATAAAATTGTATTAGTGTTTTCTAAAAAAGGGGGTTTAAAACTTTCTGTATATAATTGTATTTGGGTTTACTCAAAATAGGGGTTTACAACTTTTTGAATTTAAAATTATAGTAGAGTTTACTCAAAATGGGGGTTTACAACTTTTTGTATATAATTGTATTAGAGTTTACTCAAAATAGGGGTTTACAACTTTTGTATATAATTGTAGTAGAGTTAACTTAAAACGGTGGTTTACAACTTTGTATATAATGTTATAGTAGAGTTTACACAAAACGGTGTTGTACAACTTTTTCTATATAATTGTATTAGTGTTTACACCAAATGGGGGTTTACAACTTGTTGGATATAATTGTAGTAGAGTTTACTCAAAACGGAGGTTTACAACTTTGTATACAATGTTACAGTAGAGTTTACTCAAAACGGAGGTTTACAACTTTTTGTATATAATATGTTAGTGTTTACTCAAATCGAGGGTTTATAACTTTTTGTGTATAATTGTATTAGTGTTTATACAAAACGGGGGTTTACAGCTTTTTGTATATAAAATTATAGTAGAGTTACTCAAAACGGGGGTTTACAACTTTTTGAATAGGATTGCAGTAGAATTTCCTCAAAACGGGGTTTACAACTTTTGTCTATAAAATTATAGTAGAGTTTACTCAAAACGGGTGTTTGTAACTTTTTGCATATAATTGTATTAGTGTTTACTCCAAATGGGGGTTTACAATTTTTTGTATATAAAATTATAGTAGAGCTTACTCAGAACGGGGGTTTACAACTTTTTGTATATAATTGTATTATTGTTTACTCAAAACGGGGGTTTACAACTTTTTGGATATAATTGTAGTAGAGTTTCCTCAAAACGGGGGTTTACAACTTTTTGTATATAATTGTATTATTGTTTACTCAAAACGGGGGTTTACAACTTTTTGGATATAATTGTAGTAGAATTTACTCAAAATGGGGGTTTACAACTTTTGTATATAATTGAAGTAGAGTTTACTCAAAATGGAGGTTTACAACTTTTTATATAATGTTATAGAAGAGTTTACTCAAAATGGGGTTTACAACTTTTTGTATATAAATGTATTAGTGTTTACACAAATGAGGGTTTACAACTTTTTGTGTATAATTGTATTAGATTTTATTTAAAAGCAGGGGTTTAAAACTTTTTGTATATAATTGTATTAGAATTTACTCAAAAGCGGGGTTTACAAATTTTGTATATAAAATTATAGTTGAGTTTACTCAAAATAGGTTTACAATTTTTGTATATAATGGTATTAATGTTTACTCAAAATTGGGGTTTACAACTTTTGTATATAATGGTATTAGTGTTTACTCAAAACGGGGGTTTGCAACTTTTTGTATATAAAATTATTGTAAACTCTACTCAAATGGGGGTTTACAACTTTTTGGATATAATTGTAGTAGAGTTTACTCAAAACGGTGGTTTACAACTTTTTATATATAATTGTTTAGAGGTTACTCAAAACGGGGGTTTACAACTTTTTGTATATAAAATTATAGTAGAGTTTACTCAAAACGGGGGTTTACAACTTTTTGTTTATAATTGTATTAGAGTTTACTCAAAAATGGGGGTTTACAACATTTTGTATATAATCGTAATAGAGCTTACTCAATACGGGGGGTTTACAACATTTTGTATATAATTATAGTAAAGTTTACTCAAAATAGGGGTTTATAAAATTGTATTAGTGTTTTCTCAAAATGGGGGTTTGCAAGTTTCTGTATATAAGTATTAGTGTTGACTCAAAATAGGGGTTTATAACATTTTGTATATAAAATTATAGTAGAGTTTACTAGAAACGGTGGTTTACAACTTTTTCTATATAAATGTATTAGAGTTTACTCAAAATGGGGTTTACAACTTTTTGTATATAATTGTAGTAGAGTTAACTCAAAACAGTGGTTTACAACTTTGTATATAATGTTATAGTAGAGTTTACACAATACGCGGGTTTACAACTTTTTGTATATAATTGTATTAATGTTTACACAAAACGGGGGTTTACAACTTTTTGGATATAATTGTAGTAGAGTTTACTCAAAATGGAGGTTTACAACTTTGTATATAATATTATAGTAGAGTTTACTCAAAACGGGGGTTTACAACTTTTTGTATATAATGTGTTAGTGTTTACTCAAAACGGGGGTGTTTACAACTTTTGTATATAATGTGTTAGTGTTTATTCAAAATAGGGGTTTACAAATTTTTGTATATAAAATTATAGTAGAGTTTACTCAAAACAGGGGTTTACAACTTTTTGAATATGATTGTAGTAGAATTTCCTCAAAACGGGGTTTACAACTTTTGTCTATAATATTATAGTAGAGTTTTCTCAAAACGGGTGTTTGTAACTTTTTGTATATAATTGTATTAGTGTTTACTCAAAATGGGGGTTTACAACTTTTTGTATATAAAATTATAGTAGAGTTTACTGAAAACGGGGGTTTACAACTTTTTGTATATAATTGTATTATTGTTTACTCAAAACTGGGGTTTACAACTTTTTGATATAATTGTAGTAGAGTAAATCAAAACGGGGTTTACAACATTTTGTATATAATTGTAGTAGAGTTTACTCAAAACGGGGTTTACAACTTTTGTATAATTGAAGTAGAGTTTACTCAAAATGGGGTTTGCAACTTTATATATAATGTTATAGTAGTGTTTACTCAAAGGGGGTTGACAACTTTTGTATATAATTGTATTAGTGTTTACTCAAAACGGTGGTTTTCAACTTTTGTATATAATTGTATTAGTTTACTCTAAAACGGGGTTTACAACTTTTGTGTATAATAATAGTTGAGTTTACTCAAAATGGGGTTTACAACTTTTTGTATATAATTGTATTAGTGTTTACTCAAAATGGGGGTTTGCAACTTTTTGTATATAAAATTATTGTAAACTCTACTCAAAACGGGGGTTTACAACTTTTTGGATATAATTGTAGTAGAGTTTACTCAAAATGGAGGTTTACAACTTTGTATATAAAGTTATAGTAGAGTTTACTCAAAATGGGGGTTTACAACTTTTTGTATATAATGTGTTAGTGTTTACTCAAAACTGGTTTTATAACTTTTTGTATATAATTGTAATAATTTTTACTCAAAACGGGGTGTTTGTGACTTCTGTCTATAAAATTATAGTAGAGTTTACTCAAAACGGGTGTTTGTGACTTTTTGTATATAATTGTATTAGTGTTTACTCAAAATGGGGGTTTACAACTTTTTGTATATAAAATTATAGTAGAGTTCAATCAAAACGGGGGTTAATTGTATTATTATTTACTCAAAACGAGGGTTTACAACTTTTTGGATATAATTGTAGTAGAGTTTACTCAAAATGGGGGTTTACAACTTTTTGTATATAATTGAAGTAGAGTTTACTCAAAATGGAGGCTTACAACTTTTTATATAATGTTATAGTAGAGTTTACTCAAAACAGGGGTTTACAACTTTTTATATATAAAATTATAGTACAGTTTACTCAAAACGGGGGTTTACAACTTTTTGTTTATAATTGTATTAGAGTTTTCTCAAAAATGGGGGTTTACAACATTTTGTATATAATCGTAATAGATTTACTCAATACGGGGGTTTACAACATTTTGTATATAATTGTAGTAAAGTTTACTGAAAATAGGGGTTTATAAAATTGTATTAGTGTTTTCTCAAAATGGGGGTTTACAAATTTCTGTAAATAATTGTTTTAGTGTTTACTCAAAATAGGGGTTTACAACTTTTTGTATTTAAAATTATAGTAGAGTTTACTCAAAATGGGGGTTTAGAACTTTTTGTATATAATTGTATTAGAGTTTACTCAAAATGGGTGTTTACAACTTTTTGTATATAATTGTAGTAGAGTTAACTCAAAACGGTGGTTTACAACTTTGTATATAATGTAATAGTAGAGTTTACACAAAACAGGGGTTTACAACTTTTTGTATATAATTGTAGTAGAGTTAACTCAAAACGGGGGTTTACAACTTTGTATATAATGTAATAGTAGAGTTTACACAAAACGGGGGTTTACAAGTTTTTGTATATAATTGTATTAATGTTTACACAAAATAGGGGTTTACAACTTTTTGGATATAATTGTAGAGTTTACTCAAAATGGAGGTTTACAACTTTGTATATAATGTTATAGTAGAGTTTACTCAAAACGGGGGTTTACAACTTTTTGTATATAATGTGTCTGTGATTACTCAAAATGGGGGTTTTTATAACTTTTTGTATATAATTATGTTAGTGTTTACTCAAAATGGGGTTTACAACTTTTTGTATATAAAATTATAGTAGAGTTTACTCAAAACAGGGGTTTACAACTTTTTGAATATGATTGTAGTAGAATTTCCTCAAAACGGGGTTTACAACTTTTATCTATAAAATTATAGTAGAGTTTACTCAAAACGGGTGTTTGTAACTTTTTTTATATAATTGTATTAGTGTTTACTCAAAATGGGGGTTTAAAACTTTTTGTATATAAAATTATAGTAAAGTTCACTCAAAACGGGGGTTTACAACTTTTTGTATATAATTGTATTATTGTTTACTCAAAACGGGGGTTTACAACTTTTTGGATATAATTGTAGTAGAGTTTACTCAAAACGGGGGTTTACAACTTTTTGTATATAATTGAAGTAGAGTTTACTCAAAATGGAGGTTTACACTTTATATATAATGTTATAGTAGAGTTTACTCAAAATGGGGTTTTACAACTTTTTGTATATAATTGGATTAGTGTTTACTCAAAATGGGGGTTTACAACTTTTTGTATATAATAGTATTAGATTTTATTTAAAACGGGGGTTTACAACTTTTTGTATATAATTGTATTTGAATTTACTCAAAACGGGGGTTTGCAGCTTTTTATATATAATTGTTTAGAGTTTACTCAAAAGAAGGGTTTACAACATTTTGTATATAAAATTATAGTAGAGTTTACTCAAAACGGGGGTTTACAACTTTTTGTTTATAATTGAATTAGAGTTTACTCAAAAATGGGGGTTTACAACATTTTGTATATAATCGTAATATAGCTTACTCAATACGGGGGTTTACAACATTTTGTATATAATTGTAGTAAAGTTTACTCAAAATAGGGGTTTATAAAATTATATTAGTGTTTTCTCAAAACGGGGGTTTACAACTTTCTATATATAATTGTATTAGTGTTTACTCAAAATAGGGGTTTACAACTTTTTGTATATAAAATTATAGTAGAGTTTACTCAAAATGGGGGTTTACAACTTTTTTTATATAATTGTATTAGAGTTTACTCAAAATGGGGGTTTACAACTTTTTATATACAATTGTAGTAGAGTTAACTCAAAATGGTGGTTTACAACTTTGTATATAATGTTATAGTAGAGTTTACACAAAACGGGGGTGTACAACTTTTTATATATAATTGTATTAGTGTTTACACCAAACGGGGATTTTCAACTTTTTGGATATAATTGTAGTAGAGTTTACTCAAAACGGAGGTTTACAACTTTGTATACAATTTTATAGTAGAGTTTACTCAAAACAGGGGTTTACAACTTTTTGTATATAATGTGTTAGTGTTTACTCAAAACGAGGGTTTATAACTATTTGTATATAATTGTATTAGTGTTTATTCAAAACGGGGGTTTACAACTTTTTGTATATAAAATTATAGTAGAGTTTACTCAAAACGGGGGTTTACAACTTTTTGAATAGGATTGCAGTAAAATTTCCTCAAAACGGGGTTTACAACTTCTGTCTATAAAATTATAGTAGAATTTACTCAAAACGGGTGTTTGTACCTTTTTGTATATAATTGTATTAGTGTTTACTCAAAATGGGG
>CM044907.1:46903007-46937596 GCA_024500145.1 Gentiana dahurica var. dahurica
CAGAACAATCCAAACCAGGTACCTAATCTTGTTATCAATAACGCCAATAATGTGAATGCAAATGCTAATAATGAGAACCAAGCCCTAGTTCAAGGAGCGAGGCGCACTTTGCAAAGTTATGCAACGCCCACTATTGAACAATTCATTCCCGCTATAGTAGCACCGCAAGATGCTGCGGAAGTCTATCACCCTAGGCCTAATGTAATTCAAATGGTGACCAATTATTCTACTTTTCATGGAGTCCAAAACGAGGATCCTGGTGTTCACGTGACGAATTTCTTGGAAATCGTTAGTACTGTGAAACCAGAATTAATCCCGGAGGGTAACATTCGTCTTAAGCTTTTCCCTTTCACTTTGAAAGATAAAGCTAAGCAATGGCTTCTCTCTTTAGAGGCTGGATCAATCACAACTTGGGAACAATTGTTGCAAAAATTCATGAATAAGTATTTTCCCTTAGGAAAAACTTTTAAGTTACGCCAAGACATCCTAGGATTTAAGCAACAACCTGGGGAGAGTTTTGATCAAGCTTGGGAGCGTTTCAAGGAAGCAATGAGGAAGTGTCCTCATCATGACATCTCTCTTTGGCTTTTAATGCAAACTTTTTACCACGGGTTGAGAGAGACTGAGAAAATTAGAGTAGACGCCTCCAGCAATGGAGCGTTTGTTCTTTTATCTCCTGAGGAGGCACAAGGGAAGATGGAGCAAATAGCAATGAATAGCCAATGGGGAGGCAATGACATAGCTACTGTGAAGATGGCCGCTGACATATTTGATGATAGTGCATCTACCAAAATCTTAGAACAACTTTCTGTTATCAACGATAAGGTAGATGGGATGCAAGAAAGGATGACAAGAGTAGAGAAAGGGACTGGAATCGAGATAGCACCTCAAAGTGAGAATGCTGGTACTGAAGAAGCCAATTATGTCGGGGGAGGGTACAGGCCTAATCATAACCATCCTGGATTCCGATATAGTGACATTAATGCAGGAGAAAGGCCTAAACCGCCTACCCCTTATGTACCACAGCAGACTAAAACTTTTGGTTGGGAAGCTGCGATAGAAAAACTGAGTAATGTCGTCACTGACAATATGGGGCAACTTTCAAAATCTATGGCTGAGTTAGCCACTAACTTTAGCCAATATTGTCAGAAGACAGATGCCAAGGTAACCAACCAGGAAGCTTTAGTTCAAAATCTCACACATCAGGTAGGACAACTAGCTGAGCAAGTCTCAACTAGACCTCCTGGAGGGTTGCCAAACAACACTGAAAAGAACCCTAAGGATTTGAATGCGATCATGACAAGAAGTGGAAAGGAGGTAACTCCACCATCCTTGCAAGAGAAAGAAAGAGTCACAAAGAATAAGGATGGTGAGCCAAGCAATGAGACTAATACTTCCGAGACTTTGCCTGAGCAAAGAACGTATAAAGAACCTGCTGGCCCTAGAGTTGAACTTTACGATAATAAGTATCCAATTTTCACTGATGTCGACCCTTCAACTCTACCATATCCTCCACCAAAACCGAAGCCTAAGTTTGATAATAAGAGGTATAAGAAGTTCGTGGATATGTTTAGTAAGTTACAAATCAATATACCCCTAGTTGAAGCACTAGCTGAAATGCCTGAGTACACCAAGTTTTTGAAAGACGCCGTCTCAACTAAAAGGAAACTCCTAGAGTTAGAGACCATATGCCTCAATGAGGAGTGCTCAGCCATTCTTCAACATAAGTTACCCCCAAAATGCAAAGATCCGGGAAGTTTTCTCATTCCCTGCACCATAGGTAACGTATGTCTGAACAAAGCTTTGTGTGATCTAGGAGCAAGCGTGAACCTGATGCCACTATCTATTTTTCGGAAACTAGGCATGAAAGATCTTAAGAAGACCTCAATCACATTGCAATTAGCTGATCGTTCTGTTAAGGAACCGTGTGGAGTGGTTGAGGATGTGCTAGTAAGAGTTGAAAAGTTTGTGTTTCCTGTCGACTTTGTGGTATTAGATATGGAAGCTAACTATGAAGTGCCATTGATACTAGGAAGACCTTTCATGGCCACTAGTAGAACGCTAATTGATGTTTACAAAGGCGAGTTGGTATTAAGAGTAAACGAAGAGAGAGTTGCATTCAATGTCTTCGACACTATGAAGCAACCTGATGATGGAGAAGATGCATGTTTCATGTTAGATTCCATTGATAGGATCGTTCAAGAATTTCAACAACATGAAAGTATCAAGGATTTTTTGGATACTGTCTTAGAAGAAGAAGATGAAGTCAAGTACGTGAGTAGTGAGGAGGAGAAGATGATATGGCCAGGATGTAGTAGAGGGACCCCAAGACCTGTAGAGGAAGTAAGTGCTGCAGAGATTGAAAGATTCTATCATAGACCAACGTGGCATAAGTACTTCGAACTTAAACTCACTGGTCAGAAGTTGAAGACCTCTTTGGAAGAACCTCCCACAAATTTGACTTTAAAACCTCTTCCTGCGAATTTGAAGTATGTATTTCTTCAAAATGAGACTTTGCCGCTAATTATATCTTCATCCTTGACGGACTTACAAGAAGAGAAACTTATGAGAGTTCTGAGAGAGTACCGCGGAGCATTTGGATGGACCATAGCTGACGTTAAGGGTATTAGTCCTAGCGTATGTATGCACAAAATCTCTGTGGACCCTGAAAAGAAAGCGGTTGCACAACCTCAGAGGCGTTTAACCCCACAATTAAAGGAAGTGGTTAGGGATGAGGTTATAAAAATGCTAGAAATGGGAATTATATTTCCAATTGCTGATAGCGAATGGGTAAGCCCTATCCACGTAGTTCCCAAAAAGGGAGGATTGACGGTGCAAGCCAATGAGTTGAATGAGTTAATTCCTGTGAGGCTAATCACCGGTCATCGAGTATGCATAGACTTTAGGAAACTAAATGATGCGACTCGTAAGGACCATTTTCCTCTTCCTTTCATCGATCAAATGCTCGAGAGACTGAGCGGGCATGCTTTCTATTGTTTTCTCGACGGATATTCGGGATACTATCAAATCCACATCTCACCTGAAGATCGTGAGAAAACAACATTTACATGCCCATATGGGACATTTGCGTATAATCGAATGCCATTTGGATTGTGCAATGCCCCCGCGACATTTCAACGGTGTATGATGTCATTGTTTGCGGATATGGTGGAAGATTTCTTGGAAATCTTTATGGATGATTTCTCCGTGTTTGGAGACGATTTCGATTCATGTCTAGCACATCTAGCACGAGTGTTGAAGAGATGTGAAGAGACTAATCTTGTGCTTAACTGGGAGAAGTGTCATTTGATGGTTACGGAAGGTATAGTACTAGGTCACCGCATATCAAGGAACGGTATAGAGGTGGATAGAGCCAAAGTTGAGGTGATCGAGAAATTACCTCCACCTACTAATCTTAAAACTTTGCGAGGTTTTTTAGGCCACGCCGGATTTTATCGTAGGTTTATCAAGGATTTTTCCTTGGTCTCTAGACCTCTTACCGAATTATTGGCCAAGGACGTACCATTCGTGTTTTCTAATGAGTGCATAAAAGCTTTCAACGAAATAAAAAGTAGACTGATCACTGCACCCGTTCTGGTCGCACCGGATTGGGATCTGCCATTCGAACTGATGTGTGATGCAAGTGATACTGCTGTTGGCGCCGCTTTGGGTCAGAGAAAGGATAAGATTTTTAGGCCCATTTATTATGCAAGTCGGACTTTGAATGCTGCCCAAAGAAACTATGCAACAACGGAGAAGGAGCTTTTGGCCGTTATCTTTGCTTTTGACAAATTTAGATCTTACTTAGTGGGATCTAAAGTCACTGTGTGGACTGACCATGCGGCTCTTAAGTATCTCCTAGCAAAGCAAGATTCAAAGCCGAGACTGTTGAGATGGATTCTACTGTTGCAAGAATTTGACGTAGAAATCCGAGACAAGAAAGGAAGTGAGAACGTGGTGGCCGATCATCTATCGCGCTTACAATTAGAGGATGGTGAGGAATTACCCGAGATAGGAGAATCTTTTCCTGATGAACAACTTTTCTCCATCACCACCATCGGGGGACATGATGATTGTGCTGCAGTTTCTTCGCGAATAGAGGTTGTGAAGGAGAAGAAGCAACCATGGTTTAGTTTGTTTGTCAATTATCTATCCGCAAAGTACCTACCACCGAATCTCACTGTCCAAGAAAGGAAAAAATTCTTTAAAGATCTTAGACACTATTATTGGGATGAGCCTTATTTATTTAAGCTAGGATCTGATAATATTTTTCGAAGGTGTGTGCCCGAAGAAGAGTATAATGATATCCTGAAGCATTGTCATTCCTATGAAGTTGGAGGACACTACGGGGGAGATAAAACTGCGGCCAAAGTCCTCCAATGCGGTTTTTATTGGCCGACATTGTTTAAGGATGCACACCAATATGCAAAGGCATGTCATGCTTGTCAAATGACAGGTAATATTTCAAGGAGGAATGAGATGCCACTCAAAAGCATCTTAGAAGTGGAGCTTTTTGACGTTTGGGGAATAGATTTTGTCGGACCCTTCACTTCATCATTATCTAACCGATATATCTTAGTCGCTGTAGATTATGTATCCAAATGGGTTGAGGCCATGGCTTCCCCTACTAACGATGCTAGGGTTGTGGTTAGATTCTTGAAGAAGAACATCTTTACAAGGTTTGGGACACCTAGGGCGATTATAAGCGACAATGGTAGTCATTTCTGCAATAAACCTTTTGAAAGGCTGATGATCAAGTATGGGGTTCGACATAAGCTAGCAACTGCATATCACCCCCAGACTAGCGGACAGGTAGAAGTCACCAATCGAGAGATAAAGCGTATCCTGGAGAAAACTGTCAATACGACTAGGAAGGATTGGTCGTTACGTTTAGACGACGCTTTATGGGCTTATAGGACTGCATATAAAACTTCGATTGGAATGTCACCATATAGGATTGTTTTTGGAAAGGCATGTCATCTACCTGTGGAACTGGAACACCGGGCCATGTGGGCAACAAGGATGCTAAATTTTGATGAGACGTTGGCCGGTGAAAAGAGGATATTAGAATTAACTCGCCTGGAAGAGTTTCGTTTAGAGGCATACGAGAATGCCAAGATTTTCAAGGAGCGCACGAAGAAGTTCCATGACAAAAAGATTCTGGATAGGACCTTTCAAGAGGGTGATCTAGTTCTCTTATACAATTCGCGCTTAAGACTCTTCCCGGGTAAGTTGAAATCAAGATGGTGTGGCCCATTTCAAGTACAACAAGTCTTTCCTTCTGGAGCGGTGGAGCTATTCAACTTCAAAGACGAGTCCAGATTTGTGGTCAATGGACATCGTATTAAGCATTATCATGGGCTTCCGCCTGCTGCTGAGGAGGAGGTTTTGTACCTCGATGACCCTGTCTATGAATAAACCATCTTGAGCTTAGTCGAGCTAGCGACTATAAACTTAGAACTACTACCAATAACTATCTTTTTCGTTTTTCTTGTTAATAAAGTAGCATGCGCCTATCACGGTTTTTTTCATCTCGCCATGTTCCGAGTCTAAGTTCGGAATAAACGAGGTTTTTTCCTTGATAGCCGTCATGTGAGTTTTTATTTAGGTTTAAATCCCTTTTGGTCTTGTCCATGGAAGTATAAAGTAAAATGGCTTAAACTGTTTTTAGATATTTATATCTAATTACTGCCACGTTATTTTATAACCTCCATAGACATGGTATTTGACGATTTCGTGGAGCTTGTTTGTTTATACAGGATGTGTCTGTCTCTACACGCTGTGCCGGTGATTACTCCGATATTGTTCCTTTACTTGGGAGCCGTTTCCAGAGCTAAGTCTTTCATCTTGACTCTCATTTATTTTTTGTCATTGAGGACAATGCCATGTTTAAGTGGGGGGCAGGGGACTTAGCTATATATTGTGCTAAGTGTTGAAAAAGTCAAGGGGAACGGAATACTGAGACAATATTGAGCCAAATTTAAAATTTTTATGGATAAATGCCAAGTGTTTAACTCGTACCCTTAAACTTGTGAAGTTCTTATACTTAGAATTAATAGGAAATGAACCAAGTTGCGTGAGTACGTGATCATATTATACTTTTGCGATAAATTGTTAGTAGACTTAAGGATATTCATGCCAACAATTGCAAGTAGTTAGGTATTGTTCAATTACTCGACATGTGAATCGCTTAGTACCGCATGAGTTATAATAATTGAAAGAAGTATGTGTACAATGCGTAGATAAGTGGTTATGAGGACCTAATGTCGGTATTTGTCGACTAATGTATTCTGATCTTCTAGCCAACAAAAGCGGAGTAATAAGCTTGGGACGTACCTGTGTTTTGACAATGCATTAAAACACTGGGCTTGTAGAAAAATTACCAAAGTAGCCCTGCACTTGTGGTAATATTCGGTGCTATGCATGATCTAAGATAGGGAGATACTCATTGAAAAGTTTTCTTCCTTGAGATTAGTAGTATTCGAAACATATGCAAAAATTGAAAATATTAATTTTTAGAGGCTTCGAGTAGTACTCAGTCTCCAAGTCCAAAAACCCTATAGATACGCTCTTGCTTATTGTTCTAGTGCTTTAACCATTGCGAGGCATAAGAAGTATGAATGCTGATGTTGGTGAATTTAGATATGAAGTCTGCATAAACTCTAAATCTGGCTACATTTATATAAAACCAACGCACATGCACACAATCACTTCGATTCATAGCGAGTAGTGAATAATGCTTATCTTATGAGCATGACTGGTATGAGTTGACTCGGGTTTCTTGTGTAAGTATGAGATGACCACGGAAAATGTTGTCTTGGGGAATGACCTATTGATGCTTTGTTCGGGACGAAGCAAAGTTTAAGTGGGGGGCATTTTGATGACGGTTAAAATGTACCCATTTATGTCATCAATAATAACCTTAAATCGGAGTTAATTATATATATTTCATATTTAATCACGTGTTTATATTTATTATTTAATGATAAGTGATTATTAATATGATAATTGGTATTTAGCTGTTTTTATTATAAAAGAGCAATTAATTGTGTGATAAATGCTGATTTTGCAGATCATGATAAATCGGGAAGATAATTATCATGCAATCAGGGAGATCTCAAGATAAAAGAGAAGAAAATCGGAGCATTGAAGAAAAGATCAATCAGATCAATTCAAAAGCATGGAGTGGGGAACAAGTCAGACGAACCGAAGTGAAAACGCGTGAAGAAGGAGGCTCGGTCGACCGAGCCATGCCATTCGGTCGACCGAGCGTGTAGGTTCGGTCACCCGAGCCTAAGTTGATAAATGCATGTCAATCTTCTGGATTCTCCCTATGTCGGCTACAACTCCTATATAAACAGCAGCTCCGAAATTGAGAAACACCACCACCAACACCACTACAACACAAAACAATTCATACAATTTTAGATTTTGAGTTTTAGTTTTATTTTCTTTATGTTCGTTCATTGTGGATTCGTCGGACTCTCCGATTAGGGAGCGCATTAAAGAGTGGGAGTCACTCTCGTCTTCGAGGGTATGACTATTCAATTATGCAATCTTTATTTGTAGATCTGATGTATTTTATTATGGAGTAGATTTATTTGTATTGATTGCGTGATGTAGATTTATTTACGAACCCATGTGTTTAGGTTAGAAACGTTAAGAAGTAATCATGATTTGTTCCGACACAGAACTGTGTTCGGTCGACCTAGACGTGTCACTCGGTCGCCCGAGTGCTGTCGTTCGGTCGACCGAGCCTGGCAATATGTAGGGCAATATTATGATCGGCTTCGACTACGTCAGATTCTCTGAATTGGAATTAAAACGAGTAATTAAACCTGATCAACTTAGTTATTCGTCATCATAATTTAACATGAAACTCAAAAAGTGATTGTTACTTAGGATATAGATTGAATCGGCATCTAAGAAGTACGCCTCACCATAGGAATGTTGCTTAGATGAGGTTACGGTTTATACCGGCATCCCTAGTTTCGTAATTGTGTCAGAAGTTATATGAGATGGAGGCATTAAAAGGCGAAGTCACGTAATGGAGGCACGATGATTTAGAGGGCCTAACCGGAGCTAAATCTACCTTAGGGGATGACTCCCGTAGTCATAATAATTAATCTTTAACGTTTGTTTTATCTCGTTATCATCCTAATTCACATGGGGGAGTTATAATCTACTAGCGTAATCAATACCATTTGTTTAGATAATATCAGCCGTATTATCCGTGTTTTAGGAGTCTTTAGTTTGTCTTTGTGGTCTTTGTGTCTTGTGGTTGTTACTATTTTATTTTCTGCATTTAGTTGGTCGTAGACCGCCCTTTCAATTTAGTTCTAATAGGATAAAGTTGTGTTTTATTTGTGCCGAGTCTCTGTGGGATCGACCTCGACTCTATCTGGCTATACTACAATTGAACCTAGTTCTCTTGCTAGTGTGTTAGTAGGCATCGAGTTAATATTTTAACTTGACCCGTCATCAGCCCAAGGTGTGTCTAGGCCAAGTCTTGGACATGTCTTGGGGCTTAACAAAAATGGAAAGAAAAGTTTCCCAAAGTTAAGGTGAAAAAGGTTATTGGCCTTTAGGAAGGGTAAATGGGTAGGACATCAAGAATTAAGGTAAGGTATACCTTAAAAGGATGTAGGACATGTGGATGGTAGGGTCAAAATCCAAAAATATTAAGTGGATGTCGGGTTAGGCCAAAATAGGCTATTTATGGCAAGGTTACTAAAAATAGACAAAACTTCCCAAAAAACCCCTTAACCCCAATTAAAATTTATTATTAATAAAATGGACAAGTCTTCATGCTTAAACTCCTCAACGTATTGTAGAGAGCTTGCCAAAACGATGTTCTTCAAAGCATCCTCAAATCTTCTCTTTCGAGCTCTCGTAATCGGACCATCTTGAAGTTGAAGTGGATCCATACTCTCAACGTCTTCAAGGTCATTACTTGAGCCTCCATGATATGTATCACTCCCTCCCGGTTGGAAATGATCTGTCCTCGGATCAGAAACAACCGTATAAGGTGACAAGTCGGCAATATTGAACGTTGGTGAGATATTCCACTCCGGAGGATGTCGAGCGTGTAAGCATTGTTGTTGAGGCGTGCCAAGACCTGGAATGGGCCATCTCCACGTGGATTGAGCTTGGACTTGCGAAAATGTGGAAATCTATCTTTGCGGAGGTGTAGCCACACCAAATCTCCCGGTTCCAAAATCAGCTCTTTCCGCCCTTTGTTTGCATGCTTTGCGTAGTTCTCCGTTGCTTTTTCTACATTCAGCCTTGCTTTCTCATGAAGCTTCTTCACCAATTCAGCTTTAGCGTCTCCATCCAAACTTACTTGATCATAATGGTTCGAGGTATCCCATGCAATCGGACTATCTCCTTGAAAAACAAATCAGCCACATAAGATGCATCATTAGTCTTAGAACATGGAATGAAATGAGCCATCTTAGAAAATCTATCGACCACCACAAACACGGAGTCTTTCCCACTCTTAGACGTAGGTAAGCCTAACACAAAATCCATCGAAATATCAGTCCAAGGAGAGGTAGGAATAGGTAAAGGAGTATACAAGCCATGTGGTTTCAACCTCGATTTAGCATGCTTACACACTAGACATGAATCACAAAACTTAGCCACATCGGATCGCATCCTAGGCCAATAAAAATGAGTGCGTAACATCTCGTAAGTTTTATCAATACCAAAGTGTCCCATTAACCCACCCCCATGAGATTCTCGTAACAACAGCTCACGTAAAGATGCCCGAGGAATACATAACTTATCCCCTTTGTATAAAAAAACCATCATGTATAGAATACTCGGGAAAAGTAGAAGATGGACACTTAGCATAAACATCACCAAAATCAACATCCTTAGGATATAATTCCTTAATAAGTTCAAACCCAAGTAATTTCGACTGCAAAGATGTGATAAGTGAATGACGTCTAGACAAAGCATCCACAACGACATTGTCTTGCCCTTTCTTAAACTTAATGACATACGGAAAGGATTCGATAAACTCAATATACCGAATGTGTCGCTTACTCAACTTACCTTGACCTTTAAGATACTTTAAAGATTCGTGGTCCGTGTGAATAATAAATTCACGAGGCCTAAGGTAGTGCTGCCACGTTTGCAAACAACGAATTAAAGCATATAACTCCTTATCATACGTGGAATAATTCAAGTGAGCACCTTTTAATTTTTCAGAAAATATGCAATAGTGCGCTTTTCTTGCAATAAAACGCCACCCACACCCACACCCGAAGCATCACATTCTAACTCAAACACTTTATCGAAATTAGGTAATGCAAGTATAGGTGCAGAAATAAGTTTAAGTTTCAAAAGTTCAAAAGACTCCCTTTGGCGATCTCCCCAAGTAAAAGGTGCGTTTTTGCGGATGAGTTCCGTTAATGGAGCAGCAATGGTGCTGAAATCCTTCACGAAACGTCGGTAGAAACCCGCCAAACCAAGGAAACTTCGCACATCAGCCACGTTTTTTAGTTGTGGCCACTCCTTGATAGCTCGAACCTTTTCGTGATCAACCTCCACTCCATCCGCACTTACTACAAAACCAAGAAAGACAACTCGATCCAAACAAAAATCACACTTTTTCAAGTTAGCATACAACTTAGCACGCCTAAGTGTGTCTAAAACGGCTTGTAAGTGTGCAACATGATTATCGAGTGTGGTGCTATAAACCAATATATCATCAAAATATACGATCACATAATGACCAATAAACTCTCGTAGGACCTCATTCATTAAGCGCATAAATGTAGACGGTGCATTCGTAAGTCCAAAAGGCATGACCAACCACTCATAAAGTCCAAACATAGTTTTAAAAGCGGTTTTCCACTCATCACCCTCACGGATACGAACTTGATGATAGCCACTACGTAAATCAATTTTCGAAAAATACTTACTACCGTGCAACTCGTCAAGCATATCGTCCAAACCTACTTAAAACACTCAATAAGAGGAGCTGAAAGGTTGGGAGTTACACAAACAACTCCAGCCGTGGGTTTATGGACAGTAATATAGGAATGAAAATCTGGAAATATTGATGAAGATTTGAAGATGGTATGAACAACTTGAAGATCATGCAAAAAAGATGAACAGTCTTCAACACGTATCAAAAGAACACAATCATACATCAAAAGATTCAGCACTTAAGGAAGCAAAACACAACAAAATAGGCTGGAAAAAAAAATTTCTAGGCACGTATTGTTTTGTTTTTTTTTATATATGAAGAACCAAAAACGAAAATGGAACAAGAAAACAAGAAAAACGAAAATGAAGAAAGGAAAAAAAAGGGATATTTGATACCTTAATCACCTAGTCTCTGATACCAAATGATATGAAACTACTAGGATCTAGATTGAAGTATTCTAAGAAACTACCAAATGATGAACACGAAAATGAAGAAGAAGAACAAGACTTACATGAATTATGGAAAATAAGGATAAACGAGCACAAACTTAGATCAACCCTCGGAGTCAGCACTTCGGGTTTCACCAAGTCGAGAACGCTGCACAAAAGTTGCTCAGACTTTTGATAAGTTCTCAAGTTAAAACATTCACCCAATCAACAAGGTAAAATATTTAACTCACAAGTTCCAATCACTGAAACTCAAATTATATATATAAAGTTTTTCACTCAAATAATGTCTAAGTTATTACATTAGCAAGACAAAGCCTTATATAGGCAACAAGAAAATGCAACTTCCCACAAACTAGCAATGTGGTAGAAAAACAACTTATAGTTGGGATTTGGAAGTTTGGCTAAGCATATTTTCGATGTGGGATAAAGGGATAGGCGCCCAAGGTGTGTCTAGGCCAAGTCTTGGACATGTCTTGGGGCTTAACAAAAAAAATGGAAAGAAAAGTTTCCCAAAGTTAAGGTGAAAAGGTTATTGGCCTTTAGGAAGGGTAAATGAGTAGGACATCAAGAATTAAGGTAAGGTATACCTTAAAAGGATGTAGGACATGTGGATGGTAGGGTCAAAATCCAAAAATAGTAAGTGGATGTCGGGTTTGGCCAAAATAGGATATTTATGGCAAGGTTACTAAAAATAGACAAAACTTCCCAAAAAACCCCTTAACCCCAATTACAAGTTATTATTAATAAAATGGACAAGTCTTCATGCTTAAAATCCTCAACGTATTGTAGAGAGCTTGCCAAAACGATGTTCTTCAAAGCATCCTCAAATCTTCTCTTTCGAGCTCTCGTAACCGGACCATCTTGAAGTTGAAGTGGATCCATAGTCTCAACGTCTTCAAGTTCATTACTTGAGCCTCCATGATATGTATCAACTTTCCTTATCCTATACTTTCTATAATTAATTTTTCGGTTTAGCCTCAAAACTTTAGTTAAGATGATTAACACTTATAGACATTCTTTCCCATTCTCAACTTTCCTTAAAAGGAAATAGTCTTGAACTAGCAGTTCGTTTGAGTAGACACTACTCGTGAACTGTGGGATGTTTAATGAAAGCGTAACCCAGTGGAACTAATTTTCTAATAAATTAGAAAAACATATGATAAAAGCTCCCACTAGTTTATCGGTTCCAAATACCGTCTAACTAGCGACACTTTAATTGATGATTCTCCAATTTTTCTATTAGAAAATTTCTCGTGTAGACACTACACAATTAAAATTCACTAGAAGAATTTTATCGTCCCAATCATCTTAATGTGTCAGTGTTTACTCAAAACGAGGGTTTACAACTTTGTATACAATGTTATAGTAGAGTTTACTCAAAACTGGGGTTTACAACTTTTTGTATATAATGCGTTAGTGTTTACTCAAAACGAGGGTTTATAACTTTTTGTATATAATTAGTATTAGTGTTTATTCAAAACGGGGGTTTACAACTTTTTGTATATAAAATTATAGTAGAGTTTACTCAAAACGGGAGTTTACAACTTTTTGAATAAGATTGCAGTAGAATTTCCTCAAAACGGGGTTTACAACTTTTGTCTATAAAATTATAGTAGAGTTTACTCAAAACGGGTGTTTGTAACTTTTTGTATATAATTGTATTAGTGTTTACTCAAAACGGGGGTTTACAATTTTTTGTATATAAAATTATAGTAGAGCTTACTCAAAACGGGGGTTTACAACTTTTTGTATAGAATTGTATTATTGTTTACTCAAAACGGGGGTTTACAACTTTTTGGATATAATTGTAGTAGAGTTTACTCAAAATGGGGGTTTACAACTTTTTGTATATAATTGTATTATTGTTTACTCAAAACGGGGGTTTACAACTTTTTGGATATAATTGTAGTAGAGTTTACTCAAAACGGGGGTTTACAACTTTTTAAATATAATTGAAGTAGAGTTTACTCAAAATGGAGGTTTACAACTTTATATATAATGTTATAGTAGAGTTTACTCAAAACGGGGGTTTACAAAATTTTGTATATAAATGTATTAGTGTTTACTCAAAACGGGGGTTTACAAATTTTTGTATATAATTGTATTAGATTTTATTTAAAATGGGGGTTTAAAACTTTTTGTATATAATTGTATTAGAATTTACTCAAAACAGGGTTTACAACTTTTTGCATGTAAAATTATAGTTGATTTTACTCAAAATAGGGGTTTACAACTTTTTGTATATAATGGTATTAGTGTTTACTCAAAACGGGGGTTTGCAACTTTTTGTATATAAAATTATTGTAAACTCTACTCAAAACGGACGTTTACAACCTTTTGGATATAATTGTAGTAGAGTTTACTCAAAACGGTGGTTTACAACTTTTTATATATAATTGTTTAGAGTTTACTCAAAACAGGGGTTAACAACTTTTTGTATATAAAATTATAGTAGAGTTTACTCAAAACGGGGGTTTACAACTTTTTGTTTATAATTGTATAAGAGTTTACTCAAAAATGGGGGTTTACAACATTTTGTATATAATCGTAATAGAATTTACTTAATACGGGGGTTTACAACATTTTGTATATAATTGTAGTAAAGTTTACTCAAAATAGGGGTTTATAAAATGGTATTAGTGTTTTCTCAAAATGGGGGTTTACAACTTTCTCTATATAATTGTATTGGTGTTTACTCAAAATAGGGGTGTACAACTTTTTGTATATAAAATTAGAGTAGAGTTTACTCAAAATGGGGGTTTACAACTTTTTGTATATAATTGTATTAGAGTTTACTCAAAATGGGTGTTTACAACTTTTTGTATATAATGTGTTAGTGTATACTCAAAACGGCTTTTATAACTTTTTGTATATAATTGTATTAGTTTTTACTCAAAATGGGGGTTTACAACTTTTTGTATATAAAATTATAGTAGAGTTTACTATAAACGGGGGTTTACAACTTTTTGAATATGATTGTAGTCGAATTTCCTGAAAACGGGGTTTACAACTTTTGTCTATAAAATTATAGTAGAGTTTACTCAAAACAGGTGTTTGTAACTTTTTGTATATAATTGTATTAGTGTTTTCTCAAAATGGGGGTTTACAACTTTTTGTATATAAAATTATAGTAGAGTTCACTCAAAACGGGGGTTTACAACTTTTTGTATATAATTGTATTATTGTTTACTCAAAACGGGGGTTTACAACTTTTTGGATATAATTGTAGTAGAGTTTACTCAAAACGGGGGTTTACAACTTTTTGTATATAATTGAAGTAGAGTTTACTCAAAATGGAGGTTTACAACTTTATATATAATGTTATAGTAGAGTTTACTCAAAACGGGGGTTTACAACTTTTTGTATATAAAATTATAGTAGAGTTTACTCAAAACGGGGGTTTACAACTTTTTGTTTATTATTGTATTAGAGTTTACTCAAAAATGGGGGTTTACAACATTTTGTATATAATCGTAATAGAGTTACTCAATACGGGGGTTTACAACATTTTGTATATAATTGTAGTAAATTTTACTCAAAATAGGGGTTTATAAAATTGTATTAGTGTTTTCTCAAAATGGGGGTTTACAACTTTCTGTATATAATTGTATTAGTGTTTACTCAAAATAGGGGTTTACAACTTTTTGTATATAAAATTATAGTAGAGTTTACTCAAAATGGAGGTTTACAACTTTTTGTATATAATTGTATTAGAGTTTACTCAAAATGGGTGTTTACAACTTTTTGTATATAATTGTAGTAGAGTTAACTCAAAACGGTGGTTTACAACTTTGTATATAATGTAATAGTAGAGTTTACACAAACGGGGGTTTACAACTTTTTGTATATAATTGTATTAATGTTTACACAAAACAGGGGTTTACAACTTTTTGGATATAATTGTAGAGTTTACTCAAAATGGAGGTTTACAACTTTGTATATAATGTTATAGTAGAGTTTACTCAAAACGGGGGTTTACAACTTTTTGTATATAATGTGTTAGTGTTTACTCAAAACGGGGGATTTTATAACTTTTTGAATATAATTGTATTAGTGTTTACTCAAAATGGGGGTTTACAACTTTTTGTATATAAAATTATAGTAGAGTTTACTCAAAAGGGGTTTACAACTTTTTGAATATGATTGTAGTAGAATTTCCTCAAAACGGGGTTTACAACTTTTGTCTATAAAATTATAGTCGAGTTTACTCAAAACGGGTGTTTGTAACTTTTTGTATATAATTGTATTAGTGTTTACTCAAAATGGGGGTTTACAACTTTTTGTATATAAAATTATAGTAGAGTTCACTCAAAACGGGGGTTTACAACTTTTTGTATATAATTGTATTATTGTTTACTCAAAACGGGGGTTTACAACTTTTTGGATATAATTGTAGTAGAGTTTACTCAAAACGAGGCTTTACTACTTTTTGTATATAATTGAAGTAGAGTTTACTCAAAATGGAGTACAACTTTATATATAATGTTATAGTAGAGTTTACTCAAAACGGGGGTTGACAACTTTTTGTATATAATTGTATTAGAGTTTACTCAAAACGGGGGTTTACAACTTTTTGTATATAATTGTATTAGATTTTATTTAAAATGGGGGTTTACAACTTTTTGTATATAATTGTATTAGAATTTACTCAAAACGGGGGTTTACAACTTTTTGTATGTAAAATAATAGTTGAGTTTACTCAAAATGGGGGTTTACAACTTTTCGTATATAATGGTATTAGTGTTTACTCAAAACGGGGGTTTGCAACTTTTTGTATATAAAATTATTGTAAACTCTACTCAAAACGGGGGTTTACAACTTTTTGGATATATTAGTAGTAGAGTTTACTCAAAATAGAGGTTTACAACTTTGTATATAAAGTTATAGTAGAGTTTACTCAAAATGGGGGTCTACAACTTTTTGAATATAATGTGTTAGTGTTTACTCAAAACGGGTTTTATAACTTTTTGTATATAATTGTATTAATTTTTACTCAAAACTGGGGTTTACAACTTTTTGTATATAAAATTATAATTGATTTTACTCAAAACGGGGGTTTACAACTTTTTGAATATGATTGTAGTCGAATTTCCTCAAAACAGGGTTTACAACTTTTGTCTATAAAATTATAGTAGAGGTTACTCAAAACGGGTGTTTGTAACTTTTTGTATATAATTGTATTAGTGTTTACTCAAAATGGGGGTTTACAACTTTTTGTATATAAAATTATAGTAGAGTTCACTCAAAACGGGGGTTTACAACTTTTTGTATATAATTCTATTATTGTTTACTCAAAACGGGGGTTTACAACTTTTTGGATATAATTGTAGTAGAGTTTACTCAAAACGGGGGTTTACAACTTATTGTATATAATTGAAGTATAGTTTATTCAAAATGGAGGTTTACAACTTTATATATAATGTTATAGTAGAGTTTACTCAAAACGGGGGTTTACAAGTTTTTGTATATAAAATTATAGTAGAGTTTACTCAAAACGGGGGTTTACAACTTTTTGTTTATAATTGTATTAGAGTTTACTCAAAAATGGGGGTTTACAACAATTTGTATATAATCGTAATAGAGTTACTCAATACGGGGGTTTACAACATTTTGTATATAATTGTAGTAAAGTTTACTCAAAATAGGGGTTTATAAAATTGTATTAGTGTTTTCTCAAAATGGGGGTTTACAACTTTCTGTATATAATTGTATTAGTGTTTACTTAAAATAGGGGTTTACAACTCTTTGTGTATAAAATTATAGTAGAGTTTACTCAAAATGGGGGTTTACAACTTTTTGTATATAATTGTATTAGAGTTTACTCAAAATGGGTGTTTACAACTTTTTGTATATAATTGTAGTAGAGTTAACTCAAAACGGTGGTTTACAACTTTGTATATAATGTAATAGTAGAGTACACAAAACGGGGGTTTACAACTTTTTGGACATAATTGTAGTAGAGTTAACTCAAAACGGGGGTTTACAAATTTCTATATAATGTAATAGTAGAGTTTACACAAATGGGGGTTTACAACTTTTTGTATATAATTGTATTAATGTTTACACAAAATAGGGGTTTACAACTTTTTGGATATAATTGTAGAGTTTACTCAAAATGGAGGTTTACAAATTTGTATATAATGTTATAGTAGAGTTTACTCAAAACGGGGGTTTACAACTTTTTGTATATAATGTGTTAGTGTTTACTCAAAACGGGGGTTTTATAACTTTTTGAATATAATTGTATTAGTGTTTACTCAAAATGGGGGTTTACAACTTTTTGTATATAAAATTATAGTAGAGTTTACTCAAAACTGGGGTTTACAACTTTTTGAATATGATTGTAGTAGAATTTCCTCAAAACGGGGTTTACAACTTTTGTCTATAAAATTATAGTCGAGTTTACTCAAAACGGGTGTTTGTAACTTTTTGTATATAATTGTATTAGTGTTTACTCAAAATGGGGGTTTACAACTTTTTGTATATAAAATTATAGTAGAGTTCACTCAAAACGGGGGTTTACAACTTTTTGTATATAATTGTATTATTGTTTACTCAAAACGGGGTTTTACAAATTTTTGGATATAATTGTAGTAGTGTTTACTCAAAACGGGTCTTTACAACTATTTGTATATAATTGAAGTAGAGTTTACTCAAAATGGAGGTTTACAACTTTATATATAATGTTATAGTAGAATTTACTCAAAACGGGAGTTGACAACTTTTTGTATATAATTGTATTAGTGTTTACTCAAAACGGGGGTTTACAACTTTTTGTATATAATTGTATTAGATTTTATTTAAAATGGGGGTTTACAACTTTTTGTATATAATTGTATTAGAATTTACTCAAAACGGGGGTTTACAACTTTTTGTATGTAAAATAAGAGTTGAGTTTACTCAAAATGGGGGTTTACAACTTTTTGTATATAATGGTATTAGTGTTTACTCAAAACGGGGGTTTGCAACTTTTTGTATATAAAATTATTGTAAACTCTACTCAAAACGGGGGTTTACAACTTTTTGGATATAATTGTAGTAGAGTTTACTCAAAATAGAGTTTTACAACTTTGTATATAAAGTTATAGTAGAGTTTACTCAAAATGTGGGTTTACAACTTTTTGTATATAATGTGTTAGTGTTTACTCAAAACGGGTTTTATAACTTTTTGTATATAATTGTATTAATTTTTACTTAAAACAGGGGTTTACAACTTTTTGTATATAAAATTATAGTAGATTTTACTCAAAACGGGGGTTTACAACTTTTTGAATATGATTGTAGTCGAATTTCCTCAAAACAGGGTTTACAACTTTTGTCTATAAAATTATAGTAGAGGTTACTCAAAACGGGTGTTTGTAACTTTTTGTATATAATTGTATTAGTGTTTACTCAAAATGGGGGTTTACAAATTTTTGTATATAAAATTATAGTAGAGTTCACTCAAAACGGGGGTTTACAAATTTTTGTATATAATTGTATTATTGTTTACTCAAAACGGGGGTTTACAACTTTTAGGATATAATTGTAGTAGAGTTTACTCAAAACGGGGGTTTACAACTTATTGTATATAATTGAAGTATAGTTTACTCAAAATGGAGGTTTACAACTTTATGTATAATGTTATAGTAGAGTTTACTCAAAACGGGGGTTTACAAGTTTTTGTATATAAAATTATAGTAGAGTTTACTCAAAACGGGGGTTTACAACTTTTTGTTTATAATTGTATTAGAGTTTACTCAAAAATGGGGGTTTACAACATTTTGTATATAATCGTAATAGAGTTACTCAATACGGGGGTTTACAACAGTTTGTATATAATTGTAGTAAAGTTTACTCAAAATAGAGGTTTATAAAATTGTATTAGTGTTTTCTCAAAATGGGGGTTTACAACTTTCTATATATAATTGTATTAGTGTTTACTCAAAATAGGGGTTTACAACTTTTTGTATATAAAATTATAGTAGAGTTTACTCAAAATGGGGGTTTACAACTTTTTGTATATAATTGTATTAGAGTTTACTCAAAATGGGTGTTTACAACTTTTTGTATATAATTGTAGTAGAGTTAACTCAAAACGGTGGTTTACAACTTTGTATATAATGCAATAGTATAGTACACAAAACGGGGGTTTACAACTTTTTGTACATAATTGTAGTAGAGTTAACTCAAAACGGGGGTTTACAACTTTGTATATAATGTAATAGTAGAGTTTACACAAACGGGGGTTTACAACTTTTTGTATATAATTGTATTAATGTTTACACAAAACAGGGGTTTACAACTTTTTGGATATAATTGTAGAGTTTACTCAAAATGGAGGTTTACAACTTTGTATATAATGTTATAGTAGAGTTTACTCAAAACGGGGGTTTACAACTTTTTGTATATAATGTGTTAGTGTTTACTCAAAACGGGGGTTTTTTTATAACTTTTTGAATATAATTGTATTACTGTTTACACAAAATGGAGGTTTACAACTTTTTGAATATGATTGTAGTAGAATTTCCTCAAAACGGGGTTTACAACTTTTGTCTATAAGATTATATTCGAGTTTACTCAAAATGGGTGTTTGTAACTTTTTGTATATAATTGTATTAGTGTTTACTCAAAATGGGGGTTTGCAACTTTTTGTATATAAAATTATAGTAGAGTTCACTCAAAACGGGGGTTTACAACTTTTTGTATATAATTGTATTATTGTTTACTCAAAATGGGGGTTTACAACTTTTTGGATATAATTGTTGTAGAGTTTACTCAAAACAAAGCTTTACTACTTTTTGTATATAATTGAAGTAGAGTTTACTCAAAATGGAGGTTTACAACTTTATATATAATGTTATAGTAGATTTTACTCAAAACGGGGGTTGACAACTTTTTGTATATAATTGTATTAGAATTTACTCAAAACGGGGGTTTACAACTTTTTGTATGTAAAATAATAGTTGAGTTTACTCATAATGGGGGTTTACAACTTTTTGTATATAATGGTATTAGTGTTTACTCAAAACGGGGGTTTGCAACTTTTTGTGTATAAAATTATTGTAAACTCTACTCAAAACGGGGGTTTACAACTTTTTGGATATAATAGTAGTAGAGTTTACTCAAAATAGAGGTTTACAACTTTGTATATAAAGTTATAGTAGAGTTTACTCAAAATGGGGGTCTACAACTTTTTGTATATAATGTGTTAGTGTTTACTCAAAACGGGTTTTATAACTTTTTGTATATAATTGTATTAATATTTACTCAAAACAGGGGTTTACAACTTTTTGTATATAAAATTATAATAGATTTTACTCAAAACGGGGGTTTACAACTTTTTGAATATGATTGTAGTCGAATTTCCTCAAAACAGGGTTTACAACTTTTGTCTATAAAATTATAGTAGAGGTTACTCAAAACGGGTGTTTGTAACTTTTTGTATATAATTGTATTAGTGTTTACTCAAAATGGGGGTTTACAACTTTTTGTATATAATTGTATTATTGTTTACGCAAAACGGGGGTTTACAACTTTTTGGATATAATTGTAGTAGAGTTTACTCAAAACGGGGGTTTACAACTTATTGTATATAATTGAAGTATAGTTTATTCAAAATGGAGGTTTACAACTTTATATATAATGTTATAGTAGAGTTTACTCAAAACGGGGGTTTACAAGTTTTTGTATATAAAATTATAGTAGAGTTTACTCAAAACGGGGGTTTACACCTTTTTGTTTATAATTGTATTAGAGTTTACTCAAAAATGGGGGTTTACAACAGTTTGTATATAATCGTAATAGAGTTACTCAATACGGGGGTTTACAACATTTTGTATATAATAGTAGTAAAGTTTACTCAAAATAGGGGTTTATAAAATTGTATTAGTGTTTTCTCAAAATGGGGGTTTTAGAACTTTCTGTATATAATTGTATTAGTGTTTACTTAAAATAGGGGTTTACAACTCTTTGTGTATAAAATTATAGTAGAGTTTCCTCAAAAATGGGGTTTACAACTTTTTGTATATAATTGTATTAGAGTTTACTCAAAATGGGTGTTTACAACTTTTTGTATATAATTGTAGTAGAGTTAACTCAAAACGGTGGTTTACAACTTTGTATATAATGTAATAGTAGAGTACACAAAACGGGGGTTTACAACTTTTTGGACATAATTGTAGTAGAGTTAACTCAAAACGGGGGTTTACAAATTTCTATATAATGTAATAGTAGAGTTTACACAAATGGGGGTTTACAACTTTTTGTATATAATTGTATTAATGTTTACACAAAATAGGGGTTTACAACTTTTTGGATATAATTGTAGAGTTTACTCAAAATGGAGGTTTACAAATTTATATATAATGTTATAGTAGAGTTTACTCAAAACGGGGGTTTACAACTTTTTGTATATAATGTGTTAGTGTTTACTCAAAACGGGGGTTTTTATAACTTTTTGAATATAATTGTATTAGTGTTTACTCAAAATGGGGGTTTACAACTTTTTGTATATAAAATTATAGTAGAGTTTACTCAAAACAGGGGTTTACAACTTTTTGAATATGATTGTAGTAGAATTTCCTCAAAACGGGGTTTACAACTTTTGTCTATAAAATTATAGTCGAGTTTACTCAAAACGGGTGTTTGTAACTTTTTGTATATAATTGTATTAGTGTTTACTCAAAATGGGGGTTTACAACTTTTTGTATATAAAATTATAGTAGAGTTCACTCAAAACGGGGGTTTACAACTTTTTGTATATAATTGTATTATTGTTTACTCAAAACGGGGTTTTACAAATTTTTGGCTATAATTGTAGTAGTGTTTACTCAAAACGGGTCTTTACAACTATTTGTATATAATTGAAGTAGAGTTTACTCAAAATGGAGGTTTACAACTTTATATATAATGTTATAGTAGAATTTACTCAAAACGGGAGTTGACAACTTTTTGTATATAATTGTATTAGTGTTTACTCAAAACGGGGGTTTACAACTTTTTGTATGTAATTGTATTAGATTTTATTTAAAATGGGGGTTTACAACTTTTTGTATATAAGTGTATTAGAATTTACTCAAAACGGGGGTTTACAACTTTTTGTATGTAAAATAAGAGTTGAGTTTACTCAAAATGGGGGTTTACAACTTTTTGTATATAATGGTATTAGTGTTTACTCAAAACGGGGGTTTGCAACTTTTTGTATATAAAATTATTGTAAACTCTACTCAAAACGGGGGTTTACAACTTTTTGGATATAATTGTAGTAGAGTTTACTCAAAATAGAGTTTTACAACTTTGTATATAAAGTTATAGTAGAGTTTACTCAAAATGTGGGTTTACAACTTTTTGTATATAATGTGTTAGTGTTTACTCAAAACGGGTTTTATAACTTTTTGTATATAATTGTATTAATTTTTACTTAAAACAGGGGTTTACAACTTTTTGTATTTAAAATCATAGTAGATTTTACTCAAAACGGGGGTTTACAACTTTTTGAATATGATTGTAGTCGAATTTCCTCAAAACAGGGTTTAAAATTTTTGTCTATAAAATTATAGTAGATGTTACTCAAAACGGGTGTTTGTAAATTTTTGTATATAATTGTATTAGTGTTTACTCAAAATGGGGGTTTACAAATTTTTGTATATAATATTATAGTAGAGTTCACTCAAAACGGGGGTTTACAAATTTTTGTATATAATTGTATTATTGTTTACTCAAAACGGGGGTTTACAACTTTTAGGATATAATTGTAGTAGAGTTTACTCAAAACGGGGGTTTACAACTTATTGTATATAATTGAAGTATAGTTTACTCAAAATGGAGGTTTACAACTTTATGTATAATGTTATAGTAGAGTTTACTCAAAACGGGGGTTTACAAGTTTTTGTATATAAAATTATAGTAGAGTTTACTCAAAACGGGGGTTTACAACTTTTTGTTTATAATTGTATTAGAGTTTACTCAAAAATGGGGGTTTACAACATTTTGTATATAATCGTAATAGAGTTACTCAATACGGGGGTTTACAACAGTTTGTATATAATTGTAGTAAAGTTTACTCAAAATAGAGGTTTATAAAATTGTATTAGTGTTTTCTCAAAATGGGGGTTTACAACTTTCTATATATAATTGTATTAGTGTTTACTCAAAATAGGGGTTTACAACTTTTTGTATATAAAATTATAGTAGAGTTTACTCAAAATGGGGGTTTACAACTTTTTGTATATAATTGTATTAGAGTTTACTCAAAATGGGTGTTTACAACTTTTTGTATATAATTGTAGTAGAGTTAACTCAAAACGGTGGTTTACAACTTTGTATATAATGCAATAGTATAGTACACAAAACGGGGGTTTACAACTTTTTGTACATAATTGTAGTAGAGTTAACTCAAAACGGGGGTTTACAACTTTGTATATAATGTAATAGTAGAGTTTACACAAACGGGGGTTTACAACTTTTTGTATATAATTGTATTAATGTTTACACAAAACAGGGGTTTACAACTTTTTGGATATAATTGTAGAGTTTACTCAAAATGGAGGTTTACAACTTTGTATATAATGTTATAGTAGAGTTTACTCAAAACGGGGGGGTTTACAACTTTTTGTATATAATGTGTTAGTGTTTACTCAAAACGGGGGTTTTTTTTATAACTTTTTGAATATAATTGTATTACTGTTTACACAAAATGGGGGTTTACAACTTTTTGTATATAAAATTATAGTAGAGTTTACTCAAAAGGGGTTTACAACTTTTTGAATATGATTGTAGTAGAATTTCCTCAAAACGGGGTTTACAACTTTTGTCTATAAAATTATATTCGAGTTTACTCAAAATGGGTGTTTGTAACTTTTTGTATATAATTGTATTAGTGTTTACTCAAAATGGGGGTTTGCAACTTTTTGTATATAAAATTATAGTAGAGTTCACTCAAAACGGGGGTTTACAACTTTTTGTATATAATTGTATTATTGTTTACTCAAAACGGGGGTTTACAACTTTTTGGATATAATTGTTGTAGAGTTTACTCAAAACAAAGCTTTACTACTTTTTGTATATAATTGAAGTAGAGTTTACTCAAAATGGAGGTTTACAACTTTATATATAATGTTATAGTAGATTTTACTCAAAACGGGGGTTGACAACTTTTTGTATATAATTGTATTAGAATTTACTCAAAATGGGGGTTTACAACTTTTTGTATGTAAAATAATAGTTGAGTTTACTCAAAATGGGGGTTTACAACTTTTTGTATATAATGGTATTAGTGTTTACTCAAAACGGGGGTTTGCAACTTTTTGTGTATAAAATTATTGTAAACTCTACTCAAAACGGGGGTTTACAACTTTTTGGATATAATAGTAGTAGAGTTTACTCAAAATAGAGGTTTACAACTTTGTATATAAAGTTATTGTAGAGTTTAATCAAAATGGGGGTCTACAACTTTTTGTATATAATGTGTTAGTGTTTACTCAAAACGGGTTTTATAACTTTTTGTATATAATTGTATTAATATTTACTCAAAACAGGGGTTTACAACTTTTTGTATATAAAATTATAATATATTTTACTCAAAACGGGGGTTTACAACTTTTTGAATATGATTGTAGTCGAATTTCCTCAAAACAGGGTTTACAACTTTTGTCTATAAAATTATAGTAGAGGTTACTCAAAACGGGTGTTTGTAACTTTTTGTATATAATTGTATTAGTGTTTACTCAAAATGGGGGTTTACAACTTTTTGTATATAATTGTATTATTGTTTACGCAAAACGGGGGTTTACAACTTTTTGGATATAATTGTAGTAGAGTTTACTCAAAACGGGGGTTTACAACTTATTGTATATAATTGAAGTATAGTTTATTCAAAATGGAGGTTTACAACTTTATATATAATGTTATAGTAGAGTTTACTCAAAACGGGGGTTTACAAGTTTTTGTATATAAAATTATAGTAGAGTTTACTCAAAACGGGGGTTTACACCTTTTTGTTTATAATTGTATTAGAGTTTACTCAAAAATGGGGGTTTACAACAGTTTGTATATAATCGTAATAGAGTTACTCAATACGGGGGTTTACAACATTTTGTATATAATAGTAGTAAAGTTTACTCAAAATAGGGGTTTATAAAATTGTATTAGTGTTTTCTCAAAATGGGGGTTTTAGAACTTTCTGTATATAATTGTATTAGTGTTTACTTAAAATAGGGGTTTACAACTCTTTGTGTATAAAATTATAGTAGAGTTTCCTCAAAAATGGGGTTTACAACTTTTTGTATATAATTGTTTTAGAGTTTACTCAAAATGGGTGTTTACAACTTTTTGTATATAATTGTAGTAGAGTTAACTCAAAACGGTGGTTTACAACTTTGTATATAATGTAATAGTAGAGTACACAAAACGGGGGTTTACAACTTTTTGGACATAATTGTAGTAGAGTTAACTCAAAACGGGGGTTTATAAATTTCTATATAATGTAATAGTAGAGTTTACACAAACGGGGGTTTACAACTTTTTGTATATAATTGTATTAATGTTTACACAAAATAGGGGTTTACAACTTTTTGGATATAATTGTAGAGTTTACTCAAAATGGAGGTGTACAAATTTATATATAATGTTATAGTAGAGTTTACTCAAAACGGGGGTTTACAACTTTTTGTATATATATAAAATTATAGTAGAGTTTACTCAAAACAGGGGTTTACAACTTTTTGAATATGATTGTAGTAGAATTTCCTCAAAACGGGGTTTACAACTTTTGTCTCTAAAATTATAGTCGAGTTTACTGAAAACGGGTGTTTGTAACTTTTTGTATATAATTGTATTAGTGTTTACTCAAAATGGGGGTTTACAACTTTTTGTATATAAAATTATAGTAGAGTTCACTTAAAACGGGGGTTTACAACTTTTTGTATATAATTGTATTATTGTTTACTCAAAACGGGGTTTTACAAATTTTTGGATATAATTGTAGTAGTGTTTACTCAAAACGGGTCTTTACAACTATTTGTATATAATTGAAGTAGAGTTTACTCAAAATGGAGGTTTACAACTTTATATATAATGTTATAGTAGAATTTACTCAAAACGGGAGTTGACAACTTTTTGTATATAATTGTATTAGTGTTTACTCAAAACGGGGGTTTACAACTTTTTGTATATAATTGTATTAGATTTTATTTAAAATGGGGGTTTACAACTTTTTGTATATAATTGTATTAGAATTTACTCAAAACGGGGGTTTACAACTTTTTGTATGTAAAATAAGAGTTGAGTTTACTCAAAATGGGGGTTTACAACTTTTTGTATATAATGGTATTAGTGTTTACTCAAAACGGGGGTTTGCAACTTTTTGTATATAAAATTATTGTAAACTCTACTCAAAACGGGGGTTTACAACTTTTTGGATATAATTGTAGTAGAGTTTACTCAAAATAGAGTTTTACAACTTTGTATATAAAGTTATAGTAGAGTTTACTCAAAATGTGGGTTTACAACTTTTTGTATATAATGTGTTAGTGTTTACTCAAAACGGGTTTTATAACTTTTTGTATATAATTGTATTAATTTTTACTTAAAACAGGGGTTTACAACTTTTTGTATATAAAATCATAGTAGATTTTACTCAAAACGGGGGTTTACAACTTTTTGAATATGATTGTAGTCGAATTTCCTCAAAACAGGGTTTAAAACTTTTGTATATAAAATTATAGTAGATGTTACTCAAAACGGGTGTTTGTAACTTTTTGTATATAATTGTATTAGTTTTTACTCAAAATGGGGGTTTACAAATTTTTGTATATAAATTTATAGTAGAGTTCACACTAAACGGGGGTTTACAAATTTTTGTATATAATTGTATTATTGTTTACTCAAAACGGGGGTTTACAACTTTTAGGATATAATTGTAGTAGAGTTTACTCAAAACGGGGGTTTACAACTTATTGTATATAATTGAAGTATAGTTTACTCAAAATGGAGGTTTACAACTTTATGTATAATGTTATAGTAGAGTTTACTCAAAACGGGGGTTTACAAGTTTTGTATATAAAATTATAGTAGAGTTTACTCAAAACGGGGGTTTACAACTTTTTGTTTATAATTGTATTAGAGTTTACTCAAAAATGGGGGTTTACAACATTTTGTATATAATCGTAATAGAGTTACTCAATACGGGGGTTTACAACATTTTGTATATAATTGTAGTAAAGTTTACTCAAAATAGGGGTTTATAAAATTGTATTAGTGTTTTCTCAAAATGGGGGTTTACAACTTTCTGTATATAATTGTATTAGTGTTTACTCAAAATAGGGGTTTACAACTTTTTGTATATAAAATTATAGTAGAGTTTACTCAAAATGGGGGTTTACAACTTTTTGTATATAATTGTATTAGAGTTTACTCAAAATGGGTGTTTACAACTTTTTGTATATAATTGTAGTAGAGTTAACTCAAAACGGTGGTTTACAACTTTGTATATAATGTAATAGTAGAGTACACAAAACGGGGGTTTACAACTTTTTGTACATAATTGTAGTAGAGTTAACTCAAAACGGGGGTTTACAACTTTGTATATAATGTAATAGTAGAGTTTACACAAACGGGGGTTTACAACTTTTTGTATATAATTGTATTAATGTTTACACAAAACAGGGGTTTACAACTTTTTGGATATAATTGTAGAGTTTACTCAAAATGGAGGTTTACAACTTTGTATATAATGTTATAGTAGAGTTTACTCAAAACGGGGGTTTACAACTTTTTGTATATAATGTGTTAGTGTTTACTCAAAACGGGGGTTTTTTTTATAACTTTTTGAATATAATTGTATTACTGTTTACTCAAAATGGGGGTTTACAACTTTTTGTATATAAAATTATAGTAGAGTTTACTCAAAAGGGGTTTACAACTTTTTGAATATGATTGTAGTAGAATTTCCTCAAAACGGGGTTTACAACTTTTGTCTATAAAATTATATTCGAGTTTACTCAAAACGGGTGTTTGTAACTTTTTGTATATAATTGTATTAGTGTTTACTCAAAATGGGGGTTTACAACTTTTTGTATATAAAATTATAGTAGAGTTCACTCAAAACGGGGGTTTACAACTTTTTGTATATAATTGTATTATTGTTTACTCAAAACGGGGGTTTACAACTTTTTGGATATAATTGTTGTAGAGTTTACTCAAAACGAAGCTTTACTACTTTTTGTATATAATTGAAGTAGAGTTTACTCAAAATGGAGGTTTACAACTTTATATATAATGTTATAGTAGAGTTTACTCAAAACGGGGGTTTACAACTTTTTGTATATAATTGTATTAGAATTTACTCAAAACGGGGGTTTACAACTTTTTGTATAAAATAATAGTTGAGTTTACTCAAAATGGGGGTTTACAACTTTTTGTATATAATGGTATTAGTGTTTACTCAAAACGGGGGTTTGCAACTTTTTGTATATAAATTATTGTAAACTCTACTCAAAACGGGGGTTTACAACTTTTTGGATATAATAGTAGTAGAGTTTACTCAAAATAGAGGTTTACAACTTTGTATATAAAGTTATAGTAGAGTTTACTCAAAATGGGGGTCTACAACTTTTTGTATATAATGTGTTAGTGTTTACTCAAAACGGGTTTTATAACTTTTTGTATATAATTGTATTAATTTTAACTCAAAACAGGGGTTTACAACTTTTTGTATATAAAATTATAATAGATTTTACTCAAAACGGGGGTTTACAACTTTTTGAATATGATTGTAGTCGAATTTCCTCAAAACAGGGTTTACAACTTTTGTCTATAAAATTATAGTAGAGGTTACTCAAAACGGGTGTTTGTAACTTTTTGTATATAATTGTATTAGTGTTTACTCAAAATGGGGGTTTACAACTTTTTGTATATAAAATTATAGTAGAGTTCACTCAAAACGGGGGTTTACAACTTTTTGTATATAATTGTATTATTGTTTACTCAAAACGGGGTTTACAACTTTTTGGATATAATTGTAGTAGAGTTTACTCAAAACGGGGGTTTACAACTTATTGTATATAATTGAAGTATAGTTTACTCAAAATGGAGGTTTACAACTTTATATATAATGTTATAGTAGAGTTTACTCAAAACGGGGGTTTACAAGTTTTTGTATATAAAATTATAGTAGAGTTTACTCAAAACGGGGGTTTACAACTTTTTGTTTATAATTGTATTAGAGTTTACTCAAAAATGGGGGTTTACAACATTTTGTATATAATCGTAATAGAGTTACTCAATACGGGGGTTTACAACATTTTGTATATAATTGTAGTAAAGTTTACTCAAAATAGGGGTTTATAAAATTGTATTAGTGTTTTCTCAAAATGGGGGTTTACAACTTTCTGTATATAATTGTATTAGTGTTTACTTAAAATAGGGGTTTACAACTTTTTGTGTATAAAATTATAGTAGAGTTTACTCAAAATGGGGGTTTACAACTTTTTGTATATAATTGTATTAGAGTTTACTCAAAATGGGTGTTTACAACTTTTTGTATATAATTGTAGTAGAGTTAACTCAAAACGGTGGTTTACAACTTTGTATATAATGTAATAGTAGAGTACACAAAACGGGGGTTTACAACTTTTTGTACATAATTGTAGTAGAGTTAACTCAAAACGGGGGTTTACAACTTTCTATATAATGTAATAGTAGAGTTTACACAAACGGGGGTTTACAACTTTTTGTATATAATTGTATTAATGTTTACACAAAACAGGGGTTTACAACTTTTTGGATATAATTGTAGAGTTTACTCAAAATGGAGGTTTACAAATTTGTATATAATGTTATAGTAGAGTTTACTCAAAACGGGGGTTTACAACTTTTTGTATATAATGTGTTAGTGTTTACTCAAAACGGGGGTTTTTATAACTTTTTGAATATAATTGTATTAGTGTTTACTCAAAATGGGGGTTTACAACTTTTTGTATATAAAATTATAGTAGAGTTTACTCAAAACAGGGGTTTACAAACTTTTTGAATATGATTGTAGTAGAATTTCCTCAAAACGGGGTTTACAACTTTTGTCTATAAAATTATAGTCGAGTTTACTCAAAACGGGTGTTTGTAACTTTTTGTATATAATTGTATTAGTGTTTACTCAAAATGGGGGTTTACAACTTTTTGTATATAAAATTATAGTAGAGTTCACTCAAAATGGGGGTTTACAACTTTTTGTATATAATTGTATTATTGTTTACTCAAAACGGGGTTTTACAACTTTTTGGATATAATTGTAGTAGAGTTTACTCAAAACGGGGCTTTACAACTTTTTGTATATAATTGAAGTAGAGTTTACTCAAAATGGAGGTTTACAACTTTATATATAATGTTATAGTAGAGTTTACTCAAAACGGGGGTTGACAACTTTTTGTATATAATTGTATTAGTGTTTACTCAAAACGGGGGTTTACAACTTTTTGTATATAATTGTATTAGATTTTATTTAAAATGGGGGTTTACAACTTTTTGTATATAATTGTATTAGAATTTACTCAAAACGGGGGTTTACAACTTTTTGTATGTAAAATAAGAGTTGAGTTTACTCAAAATGGGGGTTTACAACTTTTTGTATATAATGGTATTAGTGTTTACTCAAAACGGGGGTTTGCAAATTTTTGTATATAAAATTATTGTAAACTCTACTCAAAACGGGGGTTTACAACTTTTTGGATATAATTGTAGTAGAGTTTACTCAAAATAGAGTTTTACAACTTTGTATATAAAGTTATAGTAGAGTTTACTCAAAATGTGGGTTTACAACTTTTTGTATATAATGTGTTAGTGTTTACTCAAAACGGGTTTTATAACTTTTTGTATATAATTGTATTAATTTTTACTTAAAACAGGGGTTTACAACTTTTTGTATATAAAATTATAGTAGATTTTACTCAAAACGGGGGTTTACAACTTTTTGAATATGATTGTAGTCGAATTTCCTCAAAACAGGGTTTACAACTTTTGTCTATAAAATTATAGTAGAGGTTACTCAAAACGGGTGTTTGTAACTTTTTGTATATAATTGTATTAGTGTTTACTCAAAATGGGGGTTTACAACTTTTTGTATATAAAATTATAGTAGAGTTCACTCAAAACGGGGGTTTACAACTTTTTGTATATAATTGTATTATTGTTTACTCAAAACGGGGGTTTACAACTTTTTGGATATAATTGTAGTAGAGTTTACTCAAAACGGGGGTTTACAACTTTTTGTATATAATTGAAGTAGAGTTTACTCAAAATGGAGGTTTACAACTTTATATATAATGTTATAGTAGAGTTTACTCAAAACGGGGGTTTACAACTTTTTGTATATAAAATTATAGTAGAGTTTACTCAAAACGGGGGTTTACAACTTTTTGTTTATAATTGTATTAGAGTTTACTCAAAAATGGGGGTTTACAACATTTTGTATATAATCGTAATAGAGTTACTCAATACGGGGGTTTACAACATTTTGTATATAATTGTAGTAAAGTTTACTCAAAATAGGGGTTTATAAAATTGTATTAGTGTTTTCTCAAAATGGGGGTTTACAAACTTGTATAATTGTATTAGTGTTTACTCAAAATAGGGGTTTACAACTTTTTGTATATAAAATTATAGTAGAGTTTACTCAAAATGGGGGTTTACAACTTTTTGTATATAATTGTATTAGAGTTTACTCAAAATGGGTGTTTACAACTTTTTGTATATAATTGTATAAGTTTACTCAAAACGGTTTACAACTTTTATATAATTATAGTAGAGTTTACTCAAAACGGGGGTTTACAACTTTTTGTATATAATTGTAGTAGAGTTAACTCAAAACGGGGGTTTACAACTTTGTATATAATGTAATAGTAGAGTTTACACAAAACGGGGGTTTACAACTTTTTGTATATAATTGTATTAGTGTTTACACAAAACGGGGGTTTACAACTTTTTGGATATAATTGTAGAGTTTACTCAAAACGGAGGTTTACAACTTTGTATATAATGTTATAGTAGAGTTTACTCAAAACGGGGGTTTACAACTTTTTGTATATAATGTGTTAGTGTTTACTCAAAACGAGGGTTTTACAACTTTTTGTATATAATTATAGTAGAGTTTACTCAAAATGGGGGTTTACAACTTTTTGAATATGATTGTAGTAGAATTTCCTCAAAACGGGGTTTACAACTTTTGTCTATAAAATTATAGTAGAGTTTACTCAAAACGGGTGTTTGTAACTTTTTGTATATAATTGTATTAGTGTTTACTCAAAATGGGGGTTTACAACTTTTTGTATATAAAATTATAGTAGAGTTTACTCAAAACGGGGGTTTACAACTTTTTGTATATAATTGTATTATTGTTTACTCAAAACGGGGGTTTACAACTTTTTGGATATAATTGTAGTAGAGTTTACTCAAAACGGGGGTTTACAACTTTTTGTATATAATTGAAGTAGAGTTTACTCAAAATGGAGGTTTACAACTTTATATATAATTTATAGTAGAGTTTACTCAAAACGGGGGTTTACAACTTTTTGTATATAATTGTATTAGAGTTTACTCAAAACGGGGGTTTACAACTTTTTGTATATAATTGTATTAGAGTTTACTCAAAACGGGGGTTTACAACTTTTTGTATATAATTGTAGTAGAGTTTACTCAAAACGGAGGTTTACAACTTTTGTATATAATTATAGTAGAGTTTACTCAAAATGGGGGTTTACAACTTTTTGTATATAATGTGTTAGTGTTTACTCAAAACGGGGTTTACAACTTTTTGTATATAATTGTATTAGTTTTTACTCAAAACAGGGGTTTACAACTTTTTGTATATAAAATTATAGTAGAGTTTACTCAAAACGGGGGTTTACAACTTTTTGAATATGATTGTAGTAGAATTTACTCAAAACGGGGTTTACAACTTTTGTCTATAAAATTATAGTAGAGTTTACTCAAAACGGGTGTTTATAACTTTTTGTATATAATTGTATTAGTGTTTACTCAAAATGGGGGTTTACAACTTTTTGTATATAAAATTATAGTAGAGTTTACTCAAAACGGGGGTTTACAACTTTTTGTATATAATTGTATTATTGTTTACTCAAAACGGGGGTTTACAACTTTTTGGATATAATTGTAGTAGAGTTTACTCAAAATGGGGGTTTACAACTTTTTGTATATAATTGAAGTAGAGTTTACTCAAAATGGAGGTTTACAACTTTATATATAATGTTATAGTAGAGTTTACTCAAAACGGGGGTTTACAAGTTTTTGTATATAAAATTATAGTAGAGTTTACTCAAAACGGGGGTTTACAACTTTTTGTTTATAATTTTATTAGAGTTTACTCAAAAATGGGGGTTTACAACATTTTGTATATAATCGTAATAGAGTTACTCAATACGGGGGTTTACAACATTTTGTATATAATTGTAGTAAAGTTTACTCAAAATAGGGGTTTATAAAATTGTATTAGTGTTTTCTCAAAATGGGGGTTTACAACTTTCTGTATATAATTGTATTAGTGTTTACTCAAAATAGGGGTTTACAACTTTTTGTATATAAAATTATAGTAGAGTTTACTCAAAATGGGGGTTTACAACTTTTTGTATATAATTGTATTAGAGTTTACTCAAAATGGGTGTTTACAACTTTTTGTATATAATTGTAGTAGAGTTAACTCAAAACGGTGGTTTACAATTTTGTATATAATGTAATAGTATAGTACACAAAACGGGGGTTTACAACTTTTTGTACATAATTGTAGTAGAGTTAACTCAAAACGGGGGTTTACAACTTTCTATATAATGTAATAGTAGAATTTACACAAACGGGGGTTTACAACTTTTTGTATATAATTGTATTAATGTTTACACAAAACAGGGGTTTACAACTTTTTGGATATAATTGTAGAGTTTACTCAAAATGGAGGTTTACAAATTTGTATATAATGTTATAGTAGAAATTACTCAAAACGGGGGTTTACAAGTTTTTGTGTATAATGTGTTAGTGTTTACTCAAAATGGGGGTTTTTTTATAACTTTTTGAATATAATTGTATTAGTGTTTACTCAAAATGGGGGTTTACAACTTTTAGTATATAAAATTATAGTAGAGTTTACTCAAAACGGGGGTTTACAAGTTTTTGTATATAAAATTATAGTAGAGTTTACTCAAAACGGGGGTTTACAACTTTTT
>CM044907.1:46938233-46983715 GCA_024500145.1 Gentiana dahurica var. dahurica
ATATAATTGTAGTAGGGTTTTGATATGAATCCGGATCCACAACCTACACATGATCCAAAACAATGGTTTACAACTTATCTTATATAATTGTAGTAGAGTTTACTCAAAACCGGGGTTTACAACTTTTTGTACATAAAATTATAGTAGTGTTTACTCAAAACGGGAGTTTACAACTTTTTGTATATACTTGTATAGTAGAGTTACTCAAGACATGGGTATACAATTACTTTTTGTATATACTTTTTGTAAACTCCTTTTTGTATTATATACTTTTTGTATATAATTGTAGTGGAGTATAATCAAAACAGGAGTTTACAAAGTTTAGTATATAATTGTAGTAGAGTTTACTCAAAATAGGAGTTTACAACTTTTTGTGTATAATAATATAGTAGTGTTTACTCAAAACAGGGGTTTACATCTTTTTGAATATGATTGTTGTAGAATTTTCTCAAAACGGGGGTTTACAAATTATTGCATATATAATTATAGTAGAGTTTACTCAAAACAGGGATTTACAACTTTTTGTATATAATTGTAGTAGAGTTTACTCAAAATGGGGGTTTACAACTTTGGGTATATAAAATTATTGTAGAGTTTACTCAAAATGGGGGTTTACAACTTTTTGTATATAATTGTAATAGAGTTTACTCAAAATGGGGGTTTATAACTTTTTGTGTATAATTGTAGCAGAGTTTCTCAAAACAGGGGTTTACAACATTTTGTATATAATTGTAAGAAAGTTTACTCAAAATAGTGGTTTACAACTTTTTGTTTATAGATGTATTAGTCTATTCTCAAAAGGGAGGTTTACAACTTTCTGTATAAAATTTTATTTGTGTTTACTCAAAACGGGGGTTTACAACTTTTTGAATATAAAATTATAGTCGAGTTTACTAAAAATGGTGGTTTACAACTTTTTGTATATAATTGTATTAGTGTTTACTCAAAACAAGGGTTTTCAACTTTTTGTATATAAAATTATTGTAGAGTTAACTTGTATTAGTTTTTACTCAAAACAGGAGTTTACAACTTTTTGTATCTAATTGTAGTAGAGTTTAATCAAAACACGGGTTTACAACTTTTTTTGTATATAATTGTAGTAGATTTTACTGAAAACGGTGGTTTACAAAATTTTGTACATGATTGTAGTAGAGTTTACTCAAAACTGGGGTTTACAACTTTCTCTATATATTGTTGTACTGTTTACTCAAAACGGGGGTTTACAACTACTTTATATAATTGGAAAGTAATGTTTACACAAAATTGGGTTTTACAAATTTTTGTATATAATATTATAGTAGAGTTTACTCAAAATAGGTGTTTACCACTTTTTGTATATAATTGTATTAGAGTTTACTCAAAACGGGGGTTTACAACCATTAGTATATAATTGTAGTAGAGTTAACTCAATACGGGGGTTTACAACTTATCTTATATAATTGTAGTAGAGTTTACTCAAAACTGGGGTTTACAACTTTTTGTACATAAAATTATAGCAGAGTTTACTCAAAACGGGGGTTTACAAGGTTTTGTATATAATTGTATTAGTGTTTACTTAAAACGAGGGTTTACAACTTTTTGTATATAAAATTATTGTATAGTTTACTCAAAAGGGGGGTTTACAACTATATAATTGTATTAGAATTTACTCAAAATGGGGGTTTACAACTTTTTGTATATAATTGTAGTAGATTTTACTCAAAACGGGGGTTTACAACTTTTTGTATATAATTGTATTAGTGTTTACAGAAAACGGGGGTTTACATCTTTTTGTATGTAAATTTATAGTAGAGTTTACTTAAAAGGGGTGTTTACAACTTTTTGTATATAATTGTAGTAGAGTTTACTCAAAACAGGGGTTTACAACTTTTTGTTTTTAAAGTAGAGTTTACTCAAAACGGGGATTTACAACTTTTGGTATATAATTGTATTAGCGTTTTCTCAAAACAGGGGTTTACAACATTTTGTATATAATTGTATTAGAGTTTACTCAAAATGGGGGTTTACAACTTTTTGTATATGATTATAGTAGAGTTTATTCAAAACCGGGGTTTACAACTCTTTGTAAATATTATAGTAGAGTTTACTCAAAACAGGGGTTTACAACATTTTGTACATAATTGTAGTAGAGTTTACTCAAAACGGGGGTTTACAACTTTTTGTATATAATTGTACTAGAGTTAACTCAAAATGGGGGTATACATATTATCGTATATAATTGTATTAGTGTTTAATCAAAACTGGGGTTTACAACTTTTTGTATATAAAATAATAGTAGAGTTTACTCAAAACGGGGGTTTACAACTTTTTGTATATAATTGTGTTAGAGTTTACTCAAAATAGGGGTTTTCAATCTTTTGTATATAATTGTAGTAGGGTTTTGATATGAATCCAGATCCACAACCTACACATGATCCGCTAACATTTCGGGTTGGACCTGAAACTCGGCTTCAACGTAAAAAAAGGCTCAAAGCTTTGGAAAAATTAGCCCAAGTAATAATGCAAGAGTCCAAGACCAAGGATGAAGATTCTGAAATAACCAAGTCCATCATTTATGCGTGTGGGCTGCCTGAATAAATGGCCCAACATTTTGGTCCTTATTTTGGTATTATAATATATATTATATTATGCAATATTACTTAAATAAATGACAAAAACATGGCTGAATAAGGAGAAGAAATGGCGCCACTTTTGCTGACTTTGGAAGATGGAAAGACAAGTTTTGGAAATACAAAATTCATGAAATCAAGATACATGAACCAAGATTTCAAGAGTCCAAGCATTTATTCAAGATACATTGATTAATGATGCTTGGAAAACCAAGAGCTTGGGGCGCCACTTCTATCCTAGTTTTTAGAAAAACTTTTCATCTTACTTTTCTGTCTATTATTGTCCTATAAATACCCAAACTATTGTAACTTGTAATTGAGCTTTTTGAAATCAATTAATCAAATTATATTTGTTCTTCACTTGGAAAAGTGTTGAGTGAGTTTCTCTGGAAAGGGAATTCAAATCTCGGATTATCAAGGACTTGAGCAATCCTTGTGGTTATCCATATACCAAGGTGCTTAGAAACAGGTTTTCTAAGTGTTGAGGTTATTCCAAGGTGCCTTCACACGGGTTGTGATTGTGTCGCGGAGCTTATTATTCCAAGGTGCTTCCACACAGGTTGTGGTTGTGTCAAGGACTTCCAAATACCTTCAAATCCACGATCCTAAGTGTTCATTCGATCCGAAGCCTTCCTCCGTGCGGTTTCGCATCAGTTGGTATCAGAGAATAGCGGATTGACGGTATTATATCCCTTTACTTTATTTAAAAATAATAATAATAAAAAAATAAAAAAATTATTTTCTGTTGCATATTATCGTATGTATCTGAAGAACCATAGTATGCATATGATCGTGTGTATTTGAAGAACACTTTATTTCGCACGAGCATCTATATATTTATATATTTTGAAATTAAAAAAAAGGGTGCACAAGAAAATCGTGTGTATTTGAAAAATAATTTGTTCCGCACGAGCATACTGTTCCGTACGAGCAACAAGTTAAAAAAATCGTTTTCTACACTTCACAATTTTTGTGTTACATCTTTGAATATCTTCTCTAAGATACTTCACAATTTTTGTTGTGTTCACTTTGGAATTTCAAAACTCCTAAAAAAAAAACTTCTTGATTCTTCACTCTTGGTATTTGGAAAAACTCGAGTATCGCTGATTACTTGAAATCCGAATTAATTCTCTACTTGAGTTGTATAAACACACCTTTGAGAGGAAGAATGGCTGAATATGAGGATAAAGAAAGCAGGCATCAAACACGGCTTGAGGCCATTGAACAAAGGCATCAGCAAAATCTTGAATGAATAACTCAAGAATTGACTGAGCAAATAGATGCACGTTTCGCACAAATGAATGTTGGTCAAGGTGTACAACACACTGAACTTGAACCCAGCAATTACTTTGAACAAGAAGATGACGAGGAGGAAAATGACACATCAACAGTTTTAGCACCGCGGAGAGCTGTAGCACCACGGGACACTCTTCAAGGTATAAAACAAAAATTCCGGCATTTAAAGGTAATTCTAATCCTGATGAATATCTTTCTTGGGTTGTTAAAGTTGAACAAATTTTTAATTGTCATGATTATTCGGAAAGGAACAAAGTAAAACTTGCTACTAGTGAATTTGAGGAACGAGCTATTCTTTGGTTCCACAAAACTAATGAAAAGCGCAGGAAATTAAGGCAACAAGCAATTTCTTCTTGGGTGGTTCTTAAAAATGAAATGCATAGAAAATGGGTTCCCGAATCCTATCGTCGTGAGCAAGTGAGAAAGTTACAAACTCTCCAACAAGGCGAGAAATCTGTTCAAGCCTATCAAGATGAGTTAGAAATGGCTTTATTTTGAACAGATACTGAAGAATCTGATGAACATACCATGGCTCGATTTTTGGGAGGTTTGCGGCCCGAGATAGCGGACCCAGTTGAAATGATGAATTGCACTACCTATGATGAGATGGTACATGCAGCCTTAACTAAAGAGAAGCAACTCAAGAAGAAGAAGACGCAATTTGCAAAGAATCATTCAGGTACCGCACCAACCAAACCTTTTCAATCCAAAGGTGATGGAGGTAAGTTTCCTTTTAAATATTCTGCTGTTAAATATACCCCTCCCCAAGTAACAAATGACCGTCCTAACAAGGAAAAATCTGATGGCACTTTGAGATGTTATAAATGTCAAGGATTAGGACACAAGGCTAATGAATGTGCGAACAAAAGATCTTATATCGCAGCCGGAGATGGGAAGTATCAATCAGCCTCGGAAGATGAGAATGAACAGCCCTTAAAGGAGCAAGAGTCGGTTGAAAATGAAGAAGACGATGAAGGTATTTCTTTTGATGAACGAGCAATGTTTGTAACAAAAAAAGTCCTGAGCGCCGTGAATCAAATTGATAATGATGAGGTACAGCGTGAGAATATTTTTCAAACTCGTTGTCTTATCGAAGGTAAGTTATGCATGATGATTATTGACTCTGGAAGTTGTAATAATGCCGTAAGTGATGAGGTTGTTGAAAAATTGAATATTCCCACCGTTAAGCACCCGCAACCGTATAAATTGCAATGGTTAAATGAATGTGGTTCGGTTAAAGTCACTAAGCAAGCATATGTGAATTTCAGTCTTTCGAAATATGAAGATAAAATCCTTTGCGATGTAGTTCCTATGCATGTCACGCATATATTACTTGGCCGTCCATGGCAATTTGATAAACGTGTCACGTATGATGGTTTTCTTAATAAATACACCATGTCGCATAAAGGAAAGAGTATCACTTTGAGTCCTTTGGCACCACACGAGGCTCATTCTGATCAAGTTAAGTTTGCAAAAAAGAGAGTCTGAGCACGCTAATGCACAAGCACCCACTAATTCTGAAACTGCGATTGTTAAAATGCCTTCTAAGACCGTTAAAGTGAATTCCAAAAGTCATGATAAGAAGATGAATTATGCGGCTGTCTGAAACCCCATTTTATTCATCTATAAGGATTCCTATCCATTAGTGGTTCATTCGGAATTTGATGAGCACTTATCTACTTCAAATCCTTGTTATATGCTTATATCTGATCTTGCGGGGATTCTTCCCGATGTCGTACTAACCCTTTTGCAGGAATTTGAAGGCGTATTTCCGGAAGAAGAACCAAGTGGATTACCACCCCTATGAGGAGTGGAACACCAAATTGATTTTATCCCGGGAGCAGTTTTACCAAATCGTCCGGCATACAGGGCAAATCCTGAGGAAACTAAGGAAATTCAGCGTCAAGTTCAAGAGTTGCTGGAAAAAGGGAAGATTCGAGAATCTTTGAGTCCATGTGCGGTTCCCGTAATCATTGTACCTAAGAAGAATGGTGAGTGGAGGATGTGCACCGACTGTCGTGCCATCAATCAAATCACGGTAAAGTATCGATATCCCATTCCTCTTCTTAATGACATGTTGGATGAGTTGCATGGTGCAAAATTATTTTTGAAAATTGACTTAAAAAGTGGTTACCATCAAGTACGAATCCGTGAGGGAGATGAATGGAAAACAGCGTTTAAAACAAAGTTTGGGTTATATGAATGGCTCGTAATGCCTTTTGGTCTCACCAATGCTCCAAGCACATTTATGCGATTAATGAATGAACTCCTTAGAGAATTTATTAGTCGGTTTGTAGTGGTCTATTTTGATGACATCTTAATTTACAGCCATGATTTAAACTCGCATCTATCACACTTAAAGGCTGTTTTGGAAACCCTTCGAAAAGCGCATTTATTTACTAATCTTAAGAAATGTTCCTTTTGCTTGGATCGTGTTGTTTTCCTTGGTTTCGTTGTAAGTGGACAGGGAATTGAAGTTGACCAAGAAAAGGTAAAGGCAGTGGCTGAATGGCCTGAACCTAAAAGCGCAACGGAGGTCCGAAGTTTTCATGGCTTGGCCAGTTTTTACCGGCGATTCATCAAGAATTTCAGCAGCATAGCCGCCCCCTTGAACGAGTTAGTAAAAAAGAACACACCATTCCATTGGGGTCCTACTCAAAGGGAAGCATTCAAAACTCTTAAAACTCGTTTAATATCTGCACCTATTCTTGCTTTACCTGATTTCTCTAAAACATTTGAGATTGAGTGCGATGCATCCGGGGTGGGTATTGGTGGTGTTTTAATACAAGAGGGACGTCCTATTGCATACTACAGCTAGAAGTTGAAAGGCGCACAATTAAATTATGCCACGTATGACAAAGAACTATATGCACTTGTTCAGTGTTTACGTGTGTGGCAACATTACTTGCGTCCGAGGGAATTTGTTATTCATTCCGATCATGAATCTTTAAAATATTTGAAAGGGCAATCTAAATTGCATTTGCGACACATTCGGTGGATGGAATTTATTGAATCATTTCCTTATGTGATCAAATATAAAAAAAGAAAAGAGAACACCGTTGCCGATGCATTGTCTAGGCGCTACACTCTAATCACCACATGCAAACCAAACTACTTGGTTTTGAGCACATTAAGGAGTTGTATGCATCTGATCTTGATTTTGCTGAATTATATAAATCTACTGAGAATATGGCATGTGATAAGTTTTATAGACACGAGGGATTTTTGTTCAAAGAAAATAAATTATGCATTCCTCGAGGGTCTATGCGTGAATATTTGGTTAGGGAAGCACACGGTGGAGGACTTATGGGACACTTTGGCATTGCTAAGACTTTTGACATACTTCACTCACATTTTTATTGGCTTAAAATGATTCTTGATGTTCATCGAATTTGTGAGTCTTGTATAACTTGTCTTAAAGCGAAATCTAAGTCACATCCACATGGATTGTACACACCACTTCCTATTCCCTCATTCCCCTGGACCGATCTTTCTATGGACTTTGTGTTAGGATTACCGCGTTCTCAAACGGGAAAGGACTCTATCTTTGTGGTGGTTGATCGATTTTCAAAAATGGCTCACTTTATCGCATGTAATAAAACAAATGATGCTTCGCATATTGCTGAGTTGTTCTTTAAATAAATAGTGCGGCTACATGGTGTTCCAAAATCAATTGTTAGTGATCGAGACGTAAAGTTTGTAAGTCATTTCTGGCGTGTACTATGGATGCGTCTCGGCACTACTTTGTTATATTCTACCGCATACCATCCCCAAACCGATGGTCAAACCGAAGTTGTGAATCGAACTTTGGGTCAATTATTGTGAACCGTAGTTCAAAAAAACTTAAAGAATTGGGAGTCTTGCTTACCCTATGTTGAATTTGCATATAATCGTGCTACTCACTCTGCTACTAAACATTCACCATTTGAGATTGTTTATGGTTTTAATCCTATCACTCCTATTGATCTTGTTCCTCTTCCCCCAGGTATGCACACAAGTCTCGAGGGAGAAAACAAAGCTAAGATGGTTCGTGAGTTGCATGCAAGGGCAAGGCAGAATGTGGAGGCTCAAACTGCTAGATATGAAAAGCAAGCAAATAAAGGTCGAAAGGAAGTTGTCTTTGACCCCGGAGATTGGGTATGGCTGCATTTTCACAAAGAAAGGTTTCCCGCAAAATGCAAGACCAAGCTACACCCACGTGGAGATGGCCCATTCCAAGTTTTGGAGCGCATCAACAATAACTCATACAAGCTTGACATTCCACCCGACTAGGCATTTCAAACTCCTTCAATGTGGTTGATTTGCACCCATTTGACAACCCTGATGATCTGAGGACAAATCCTTCGCAACCGGGAGGGTCTGATATGAATCCGGATCCACAACCTACACATGATCCGCTAACATTTCGGGTTGGACCTGAAACTCGGCTTCAACGTAAAAAGAGGCTCAAAGCTTTGGAAAAATTAGCCCAAGTAATAATGCAAGAGTCCAAGACCAAGGATGAAGATTCTGAAATAACCAAGTCCATCATTTATGCGTGTGGGCTGCCTGAATAAATGGCCCAACATTTTGGTCCTTATTTTGGTATTATAATGTATATTATATTATGCAATATTACTTAAATAAATAACAAAAACATGGCTGAATAAGGAGAAGAAATGGCGCCACTTTTGGCTGACTTTGGAAGATGGGAAGACAAGTTTTGGAAATACAAAATTCATTAAATCAAGATACATGAACAAAGATTTCAAGAGTCCAAGCATTTATTCAAGATACATTGATTAATGATGCTTGGAAAACCAATAGCTTGGGGCGCCACTTTTATCCTAGTTTTTAGAAAAACTTTTCATCTTACTTTTCTATCTATTATTGTCCTATAAATACCCAAACTATTGTAACTTGTAATTGAGCTTTTTGAAATCAATTAATCAAATTATATTTGTTCTTCACTTGGAAAAGTGTTGTGTGAGTTTATCTGGAAAGGGAATTCAAATCTTGGATTATCAAGGACTTGAGCAATCCTTGTGGTTATCCATATACCAAGGTGCTTAGAAACAGGTTTTCTAAGTGTTGAGGTTTATTCCAAGGTGCCTTCACACGGGTTGTGATTGTGTCGCGGAGCTTATTATTCCAAGGTGTTTCCACACAGGTTGTGGTTGTGTCAAGGACTTCCAAATACCTTCAAATCCACGATCCTAAGTGTTCATTCGATCCGAAGCCTTCCTCCGGGCGGTTTCGCATCAGGTTTACTCAGAACGGGGGTTTACAACTTTTTGTATATAATTGTAGTAGAGTTTTATACATAATTATAGTAGAGTTTACTCAAAATGGGGGTTAACAACTTTTTGTATATAACTGTAGTATAGTTTACTCAAAATGGGGGTTTACAACTATTTTTATATAATAATATTGTAAAGTTTACTCAAAACATGGGTTTACAACTTATCGTATATAATTGTGTAGAGTTACTCAAAACGGGGTTTTACAACTTTTTGTGTATAAAATTATTGTAGGGGTTACTCAAAATAGTGGGTTACATATTTTTGTAATTGTATTAGTGTTTACTCAAAATAGGGGTTCACAACTTTTTGTATATAAAATTCTAGTAGAGTTTACTTAAAAGGTGTGTTTACAACTTTTTGTATATAATTGTAGTATAGTTTACTCAAAACAGGGGTTTACAACTTTTTGTATATAATTTTATAGTAGAGTTTACTCAAAACTGGGGTTTCAACTTTTGGTATATAATTGTTTCAGAGTTTACTCAAAATTAGGGTTTATAACTTTTTGTATATAATTCTATTAGAGTTTACTCAAAACAGGGGTTTACAACTTTTTGTATATAATTGAGTAGTAGATTTTACAAAAAAAGGGGGTTTATAACTTTTTGTAAATAAAATCATAGTAGAGTTTAATCAAAATGGGGGTTTGCAACTTTTTGTATATAATTGTAGTAGAGTTTACTCAAAACGGGGTTTTACAACATTTTGTACATAATTGTAGTCGAGTTTACTCAAAACCAGGGTTAAAAACTTTCTGTATATAATTGTAGTAGAGTTATTCAAAACAATGGTTTACAACTTTTTATATATAATTGTATAGTAGAGTTACTCAAAACGGGGGTTTTCAACATTTTGTCTAAAATTCTAGTAAAGTTGACTCAAAATAGGGGTTTACAACTTTTTGTATATAATTGTATTAAAGTTTACTCAAAATGGGGGTATACAACTTTTTGTATATAATTGTAGTAGAGTTTAATCAAAACAGGGTTTTACAAATTTTCGTATTTATTTGTAGTAGAGTTACTCAAAATATGAGTTTACAACTTTTTGTATATAATAATATAGTAGTGTTTACTCAAAACAGGGCTTACAACTTACTGTATATAATTGTAGTAAAGTTTACTCAAAACTGGGGTTTACAACTTTTTGTATGTAAAATAATAGTAGAGTTTACTCAAACGGGGGTTTACAACTTTTGTGTGTAATTGTATTAGTGTTTACTCAAAACGGGGGTTTACAACTTTTTGTGTTAAAATTATAGTAGAGTTAACTTGTATTAGTGTTTACTCAAAACAGGAGTATACAACTTTATATATATAATTTTAGTAGAGTTTAATCAAAACAGGGTTTTACAACTGTTTGTATATAATTGTAGTATAGTTTACTCAAAATGGTGGTTTACAACTTTTTGTATATGATTGTAGTAGAGATTACTCAAAACCGGGGTTTACAAATTTCTCTATATATTGTAGTAAAGTTTACTCAAAACTGGGGTTTACAACTACTTTCTATAATTGTATAGTAAAGTTAACTCAAAACGGGTGTTTACAAATTTTTGTATATAATATTATAGTAGTATTAGAGTTTACTCAAAACGGGGGTTTACAACTTTTTGTATATAATTGTAGTAAATTTAACTTAAAACGATGGTTTACAACTTATCTTATATAATTGTAGTAGAGTTTACTCAAAATCGAGGTTTACAACTTTTTGTACATAAAATTATAGTAGAGTTTACCCAAAACGGGGTTTTAAAACTTTTTGTATATAATTGTATTAGTGTTTACTCAAAGTGGGGGTTTACAACTTTTTGTATATAAAATTATAGTATAGTTTACTCAAAACGAGGGTTTACAACTTTTTGTATATTATTGTATTAGAGTTTATTCAAAATGGGGGTTTACAACTTTTTGTATATAATAGTAGTAGAGTTTACTCAGACGGGGGTTTACAACATTTTGTATATAATTGTAGTAAAGTTTACTCAAAATAGTGTCCACAACTTTTTGTATATAATTGTATTAGTGTTTACTCAAATCATGGGTTTACAACTTTTTGTATATAAAATTATAGTATAGTTTACTCAAAATGGGGGTTTACAACTTTTTGTATATAATTGTATTGGAATTTACTCAAAATGGGGGTTTACAACTTTTTGTCTATAATTGTAGCAGAGTTTACTCAAAACGGGGGTTTACAACTTTTTGTATATTTGTATTAGTGTTTACTCAAAACAGGAATTTACATCTTTTTGTATATAGAATTAAAGTAGAGTTACTCAAAACGGTTGCTTACAACTTTTTGTATATAATTGTATTAGAGTTGACTCAAAATGGGGGTTTACAACCTTTTGTATATAATTGTAGTAGAGTTTACTCAAAACGGGGGTTTATAACTTTTTGTATATAATTATAGTAGAGTTTACTCAAACAAGGGTATAAAACTTTTTGTAAATAATATTATAGTAGAGTTTACTCAAAACAGGGGTGATACGAATCATGGTGTGAAACAAAAATTCGGAGGATCTAGAATGAGGAAATCAATGAAGTTTGAACAAAAAGCCTATAGTCCTTAGAAAATCACCAATCTAAGAATTAAAGGGATTCGAACATCACACCAAGTGTTGTTCAAGTACTTTGATAAGCTCGGAAACGAACAACCAAATCAGCATGGAAGTTCATACAATCCAAATCAGCATGGAATTGTAAATATAAATTCAATCTCTGAATTTAAGAAAATATAAATTATCCTTCAAGTTCGATCTCCTCTATCCATTGTACCATCAGCCATATATATAGGCTGAATTCCATACATTTGTTGGAAGATAAAATGCATAATTAATGTATACATTATCCTAGGACAATTGAAAGGTTTATAATAATTAAAACTAAGATAATATCGGATAGAGATTTTTGGCTTATTGCTTTAATTTAGGCACCATTATTGTGGGAAGTTGGTGAACTCTTCAACTTCACAAATCCTTGAATGTTGGAAGATAACTATTCGGATCTTGACTCTCATATGTCATCTTGGTTCACATCATTCTCCCACACTTCGAAAAGGATTCGTCCTTGAATCCACCTGGGTCGAACACGAGCTTTGGCCTTGCAAACAGCAGAAGTCCCATGTAGTGACGTATAATCCCGAGAATGGAAGTGTGGACAATTCAGTAACCATCATCGTACCCAATTTAACATCCACATCATATAAATCAGAAATTGATAAAACTAAAGGAATACAAAACACATCAAATGGGTCAAAATAATTATGTGTGGCTTGTAATTCCTTCAATTGTGAAATGGACCCGGCTGTTGTGGCATCATCTGAAATATCACCAACAGAAAGAATTGATTCAGGGACTTGAATCAAATCATCACAATGATGTATAACCTGCAATGAGACATCAATAAACTCAACGAGTGGCAGATTAGATTCCACATGTATCTCCTCAATCGTATCATCAATTTCAGCTTGAGTATCAACAAAAATATCTAACTTGTCTGTAAATTCGACCACTTCTTCATCATTTTCCACACAAAAAGTATCACAAATGGAATTTTCAGCAATAATTGAAGAATAATTTTCCCCCTCCACAAGGTAAAGCAATATTCCTCCACCGACTTCATCAACCAACTCAGGTTCTTCCTTTTTTTCAACAAACTGTTCACAACCCGTATTCTCATCCACAACCATGGCACATCCAGTCACAATGGTCGGCTTTTGCTTAGTCTCTTCACGTAAGGCATTTGCTCTCTGGGCATCTCTCACCTCTTGTTCTCTGTGTATCTGAAAAGCCCTTTGTTGGGTCATGGATGTGAATCTTGTCCTCTTACCATTTATGTCAATATAATATCGAGTCGAAGAACCATCATACATCACACATTTTTCATCTAACCATGGCATACCAAGAAGTAAATGATGAACCTTCATGGGAACAATATCACATAAGACCTTATCCGTGAAGTCTCCTAATTTGAAATGAATCAATACCTGCTTGGTTACCTTGACATTTGAACCATCTTTGAACCACCTGAAGCTATAAGGATATGGGTGTGTGATGACAGGTAGCTTGAAATTATCAACAACCTCGGCACTCACAAGATTGATCGTAGCCTCATGATCAATGATGAGATTACATGTCCTGAGAATACCTGTGCTCTCATGGATCCCAACAGTCGAATGAAAAAGATCCTCTCTGTGGTCGTCATCAAAATTTGTCCATTCTACATTCCATTTAATAGGACGACCATATCTATCATAATAATATTGCACCATTTTATAATTCCCAGAATGTAAGCAGAAAATTACGGCCAAAATTACGATTCAACGGTGAGGAATCTGGGAAAACTCAAAGAACAAAAGTTTAATATTGGAGATGATTTACCCACCTGAATCGGAGCCGTAACAAAAACTGTGGAAAACTGTGAAAAACTGTGTACATATTTTTGTGAGGCAAATTTGAAAGGGATGGGCTGCGAATTTGGAGAGGAGGTAAAGAGACAGAATGTAGATAACACGGTGATAGTGACGTGGTAAAAATTTCAGAATTTTTGGAGGTGATTTGAGCAATAAACGAACTGATAGAAAAAACGGGATTGTGAAGGGAAATTGGATGGTCTTTTGAAAATTTTATGAAAAACTTGAAGAACACAATAACAATATGCAATTCTGCTGGAATAGTTTTTTTTTTTTTTTTTAATGAAGGACGAAAATTCAAAGAAAAGAAAATGATATTTGATACCTCAATCCCTAGTCTCTGATACCAACTGATAATAACGAAATGATCTAGATTGAGGAAATCAATGAAGTTTGAACAAAAATCCTATAATCCTTAGAAAATCAGCAATCTAAGAATTAAAGGGATTTGAACATTACACAAAGTGTTGTTCAAGCACTTTGATAAGCTCGGAAACGAACAACCAAATCAGCATGGAAGTTCATACAATCCAAATCAACATGGAATTGTGAATATAAATTCAATCTCTGAATTTAAGAAAATATATATTATCCTTCAAGTTCGATCTCCTCTATCCATTGTACCATCAGCCATATATAGGCTGAATTCCATACATTTGTTGAAAGATAAAATGCATAATTAATATATACATTATCCTAGGACAATTGAAAGGTTTTTGAACGGTTTATAATAATTAAAACTAAGATAATATCAGATAGAGACTTTTGCCTGATTGCTTTAATTTAGGCGCCATTATTGTGGGAAGTTGGTGAACTCTTCAACTTCACAAATCCTTGAATGTTGGAAGATAACTATTCGGATCTTGACTCTTCATATGTCATCTTGGTTCACATCATGGTGGTGCTCCAAATGTAGATAATGGTGGTCCAAACGCAGATCCACTTATGCTTAGAGATGGTCCAGTCACGAGAGCACAAAAGAGGAAGTTCGAGGAAGCTTTGAAGAATCTACTTTTGGAAACATTCAAAGAACACGTTGGGTTCATAAAGAAGGAAGACTTGGCCATTTTATCCTATTTATCTTGTAATTGAGGTTAATGGGCCAAATGGGGAACTATTTCTATTATTGGGCTACTTTTAGTATTACTTTCCATTCTTAGCTTCAAAAGCCAGTCCAACCAAAAACTATTTTCCTTTGGGTTTTAAGTGGAACCAAAGCCCAAAACCTTTTATCCAACATGTTATGAAAAGATCCAAGAGCCCAAACCATTACCACCAAATTTTAAACCCAGCCCAAAATCCAAATCCTTTTTCATCTTATTCTTTAGAAACCCAAAACGCAAGATATTCTATTATTAGTTGGTAAGACCAGAACAAAGCCCATTTCTCTTATATTCTAGGCGTGTGGTGTATGTTTGAGTCCCAAATTGAGTTTGCATCCTTGTTTTCATAGATATGGAGCCTATATAATGCATACATTTTGTACTTGAACAAGTTAGACAATATTTGAGTGAAATTTATAAATGTTATTTGAGAGTTTTACATTTACCTTGCTGATTAGGTAGTGTTTAACTTGGAGAATCTATAAAAGGATTGAGCATTCCTTTGTTGTGATGTTTTCAAACTTGGGATTTCTAAGGTGGTGATTCCTTAGGAAGAACAAGCTTTGCTCATTTGTTCTTGTGTTCTTCATTGGTGCCTCTAATCTAGATCCAAATTCACATCAATTGGTATCAGAGCTTAGGATTGAGGTATCAAATATCTTTTGTTTTTTCCTTGTTTTTCTTTCTTTTATTTTCGTTTCTTATAAAAAAAATGCATAGAATTTTTTTTCTCTCCTATTTTCCATCAAATTGGTATGTGATCTTGCATGATAAGTGCCGAATCTTGTGTTATATGATTGTGTTCTTGATAGTTTTCCTACATTATACATACAATCTTCAAGTCTGTTCATCTTCTATTAGTTTCTTCAAGGTTGTTCTTCAAATCTTCATCTCCTATTCATCCATCCCCACCCAATTCCCACCCCACGGATGTAGTTGCTTCTTGTAACCTCCACCCTTTCATCTACTTCTTCTTTAAGGCATTCAAGGTGTTATTATTCTTATGTTGCACAATTATTACTAGATCATTAAGTAAACTAGTATTATATGCCCTTCTTTGAGTTATAAAAAAGAAAAAAAAACAACAAAAAATAAAAAAAAACACAAAAAAAGAGATATTCAGGTCGAAAAAAAGGCCTTACTAAAAACGAGTGTATCACACCTTGGTGTGATTTTTCTCACACCTGTGATTCTATTCTAGTTTTAAAAAAAAGAACATAGTATCCCTGTTTTGTTTGGTGATTGATTTGTGGTGCAAATACTTAGTTCACCTTGTTTGTTATCTATTTTTTTCCTATCACTTCGTCCAATCCTTCCCAACCTTTGTCCATAATTTCCTTGTTTCATTTTCCTAAGTGACTTGGTGCTTTGAGTCCTGTTTTTGTGGAATTGTCCGGGTTTGCTCGATTTTTTGATTCTTTTGACGGTTACAATTACCTAAAGCAAGAGTTGAGGGTGAGTGATAAACACGAGTGAATTGTGAGATAAAATAGGGGTACCGGAAGAAACTGCTTGGGAGGCTAGACTACGTCTACATCAAGAAGATGTTAATGGTGACATGACACGACGTTTTGAACAAATGCAACAAAACATAGCGGATCAAATAACTGAACTAACTGAATTGTTCCATGGACACAGTTTTGGTAGAGGTAGAGGACGTGGTGGAAGAGGGGCCGTGGTAATATGGGTGGCCGTGGCAATAATGGAAGCCGTGGTAATGATGGTGGACATGGTGGTGATGTGTATAGTGATGTGGATGATGAGTATGAACAGCCCGCTTTTGAAGATGATTATGATGATAATTTGCGTGGGTTAAAGTACAAAATACATTCTTTTGATGGTAAGGCTGATCCGGGGAAATACTTGGCATGGGAAATGAAAATGAACCAAATTTTTGCAGGTTCATAATTATAGTGATGCGAAGAAGGCGAGAATTGTAACCTTGGAGTTTACAGATTATACTATGAGTTGGTGACATAGTTTTCATGAGAATCGTAGACGACGGGGTGAACCACCTATCAATAGTTGGACTCTTTTGACGGAACATATGAGGCTGAAATGGGTTTTAAATCATTATTTTCGGGACCAAGGTTTTAAACATCAGCAATTATCGCAAGCGGGTAAATCAGTTGAGGAGTTTCATGATGAGATGCAACTAACACTGATTTGGGTGAACATTATTGAACGGGAGGATTTTACAATGCAGCATTTTCTTTGTGGTTAACGGGGTGATATTACGGGTCAAGTTGAGTGACAAAATTACCAAACTTTACCGGACATGTTAAATGGTGATCTTATGGTTGAAAGGAGGCTGAAAGCAAGACGAGAGGAACGTGCCAAGGCAAATAAACCATTTGGGTATCACAGGTCTTTTACAAAATCTTTCCAACAAGGTGGTTCATCTAATGCTGATTCTACGAAGAAGTTTGATAGTGAGGTGAAACGCAATGTTCACAAAATCAAGCTAAATGAGATATTGAGTCTTAATAAAGGTAAAGTAGCTGAAGTGGGGCGTTCTCGGGATATTGAGTGCTTCAAATGAAAGGGAAAGGGCCATTATGCAGCCAATTGTCCTAATAAACGTACCATGACGATTTTGGGGCAGTCTTTACCACGTGATGACTATGAATCTCATTCGGAGGGTGATGAGAACTATGATGCTGCTGCGTTGCAAGATGACACTTTTGATGCGAAAGCTACTGAGGATTATGGTGCTTGTTACGTTATTCGTAAGACTTTGGCCATTCGTACAAGGTTGGAGGAGTCAATTCAATGGGAAAATATTTTCAATCAAATTGTGGCATCTCGGGGAGCACATGTAACTACATCATTGACTCGGGGAGTTGTGTGAATTTGGTAAGCCACACTCTTGTTAAAGATTTTAATATTGCTGTTTTACCGCATCCCCACCCGTATAGTTTGCAATGGATGAATGATGTGGGTGATGTACGTGTGGCTGCCCAAGCACTTTTTAAATTTCATGTGGGTAAATTGGTGGATGAAGTATTATGTGACGTAGTACCTTTATTTGTTACTCATTTATTATTGGGGAGACCATGGCAATATGATAGGGCTGCATTGTATAATGGTCGTTTGAATACTTGGAGTTTACATTTAAATGGTCATACTATTACGTTACATCCGATGACCCCGGCTCAAGATCGTTCCGAACAACTGCGTATGGCTACTTCTCGAAAAGCTGCTGCGTTTAGTGAGCATAAAAAATAATAAAGAGGGAGGTAAAGTCGAAAATACGCAAGTTGTTCCGGAGAGAAATAAAAATGAGGGTGTTTTATCACACTTTACGGGCAGCAATGTCAAAAATTTAAGTGTTAGGGAGGGTTTTCTCGTTCCAAATGAGGGAGTAAAAAGGATGGTACAACTGCATGAGGGAGTGGGAGCTTCAAAACGCGAGGGTAAAATAAAAGTTGAAAAGATTGTTGGTAAGGGTGTGAAGCACAATTTTCTTGCCAAGTCTAGTTTAATCACTAAGACTATAAATGGTGGTAAATTTGTTTTTCTTATTTATTTCAAGGCATTCGACCCCTCTCCCTATTGTTTCCTTTATATTGCTGATTTGACATCTACTCTCCTAAGTGTTGTATGTTTGGTTTTGCAGGAATATGCTGATGTGTTTCCGAAGGATGAACCAAGTGGTTTGCCACCACTACATAATGTGGAGCATAAAATCGACTTGATTCCGGGTGCTACTCTTCCAAACTGACCAGCCTATAGGGCCAATCCTGCGGAAACGAAGGAAATTCAATGACAAGTGGCGGAGCTGTTAGAAAAAGGCAAGATCTGTGATTCCTTAAGTCCTTGTGCCGTACCAGTCATCGTGGTTCCAAAGAAGAGTGGTGAATGGCAGATGTGCACTGACTGTCGTGCAATCAACAATATAACGGTAAAGTATAGCTATCATATTCCTAGGTTAGATGATATACTCGATGAGTTGCATGGTAGTAAATTCTTTACCAAGATAGATTTGGAAATTGGTTATCACCAAGTACGTATTCGTGAGGGTGACGAGTGGAAAACAACCTTTAAAACTAAGTTTGGTCTTTATGAGTGGTTGGTTATGCCATTCGGGATTCTAAATGCACCTTCCACGTTTATGCGTTTGATGAATGAAGTGCTGCATGAATTTATTGGTCATTTTGTGGTAGTTTATTTTGATGACATACTAATTTATAGCACCACACTTGATGATCATGTTGCACATTTACAAGCTGTTCTTGATACACTTAGGCGTGCTAAGTTGTACGCTAACCTTAAGAAATATGAGTTTTGCTTGGATCGCATTGTTTTTCTTGGTTTTGTGGTTAGTGACAAGGGCGTTGAAGTTGATCAAGAAAATATTCGGTCAATCAAGGAGTGGCCTGTACTCAAAAATGTGGTTGATGTTAGGAGTTTCCTTGGCTTGGCTAGCTTCTACAGGTGGTTTGTGAAATATTTTAGCAACATTGCTGCTCCATTAACCGAATTGGTAAAGAAGAATGCAACATTCATTTGGGAAAATGAGAGTTTACAAATTATAGTAGAGTTTACTCAAAATAGGGGTTTACAACTTTTTGTACATAATTGAATTAGAGTTTACTCAAAATGGGGTTTTACAACTTTTTGTATATAATTGTAGTAGAGTTTACTCAAAAAGGCGGTTTAAAACATTTTGTATATAATTGTAGTAAAGTTTACTCAAAAATAGGGGTTTAGAAATTTTTGTATATAACTGTATTAGTGTTTTCTCAAAATGGGGGTTTACAACTTTCAGTTTATAATTTTATTAGTGTTTACTAAAAACGGGGGTTTACAACTTTTTGTATACAAAATTATAGTAGAGTTTACTCAAAACGGGGGTTTACAACTTTTTGTATGTAATTGTATTAGTGTTTACTCAAAATAGGGGTTTACAACTTTTTGTATATAAAATTATAGTAGAATTAACTTGTATTAGTGTTTACTCGAAACAGGAGTTTACAACTTTTTGTATATAATTGTAGTAGTGTTTACTCAAAACAGTGGTTTACAGCTTTTTGTATATCATTGTATATATTGTAGTAAAGTTTACTCAAAATGGAGGTTTTCAACTACTTTATATAATTGTATAGTAAAGTTAACTCAAAACAGGGGTTTACAAATTTTTGTATATAATATTATAGTAGAGTTAACTCAAAATGGGGGTTTAAAACTTTTTGAATATAATTGTATTAGAGTTTACTCAAAACAGGGGTTTACAACTTTTTGTATATAATTGTAGTAGAGTTATCTCAAAATAGGGGTTTACAACTTATCTTATATAATTATAGTAGAGTTTACCCAAAACCGGTGTTTACAACTTTTTGTACATAAAATTATAGTAGAGTTTACTGAAAATGGGGGTTTACAACTTTTTGTATATAATTGTATTAGTGTTTTCTCAAAACAGGGGTTTACAACTTTTTGTATATAAAATTATAGTATAGTTTATGCAAAACGGGGATTTACAACTTTTTGTATATAATTGTATTAGAATTTACTCAAAATGGGGGTTTACAACTTTTTGTATATAATTGTAGTAAAGTTTACTAAAAACAGGGTTTTACAACTTTTTGTATATAATTGTAGTAGAGTTTACACTAAACGGGGGTTAACAAATTTTTGTATATAATTCTATTACTCAAAATGGGGGTTTACAACTTTTTGTATATAATTGTAGTAGATTTTACTCAAAACGGGGGGTTACAACTTTTTGTATATAATTGAATTATTGTTTACTCAAAACGGGGGTTTACATCTTTTTGTATATAACATTATAGAAGAGTTTACTTAAAAGGTGTGTTTACAACTTTTTGTATATAATTGTAGCAGATTTTACTCAAAACGGGGGTTTACAACTTTTTGTTTTTAAAGTAGAGTTTACTCAAAACGGGGGTTTACAACGTTTGGTATATAATTGTATTAGCGTCTACTCAAAACGGGGGTTTACAACTTTTTATATATAAAAGTATAGTAGAGTTTACTAAAAAGGGGGTTTATAACTTTTTATACATAAAAGTATAGTAGAGTTTACCCAAAACGGGGGTTTACAACTTTTTGTATATAATTGTAGTAGAGTTTACTCAATCGGGGTTTTACAACATATTGTATATAATTGTAGTCGAGTTTACTCAAATCCTGGGTTTAAAACTTTATGTATATAATTGTAGTAGAGTTATTCAAAACAATGGTTTACAACTTTTTATATATAATTGTATAGTAGAGTTGCTGAAAACGGGGGTTTTCAACATTTTGTCTATAATTCTAGTAAAGTTGACCCAAAATAGGGGTTTACAACTTTTTATATAAAATTGTATTAGATTTTACTCAAAACGGTGGTTTACAACTTTTTGTATATAAATGTAGTCGAGTTTCATCAAAACAGGGGTTTACAAATTTTAGTATATAATTGTAGTAGAGTTTACTCAAAATAAGAGTTTACAACTTTTTGTATATAATAATATAGTAGTGTATACTCAAAACAGGGGCTTACAACTTACTGTATATAATTGTAGTAAATTTTACTCAAAACAGGGGTTTACAACTTTTTGTATATAAAATTATAGTAGAGTTTACTCAAAATAGGGGTTTACAACTTTTGTGTGTAATTGTATTAGTGTTTACTCAAAACGGGGGTTTACAACTTTTTGTGTATAAAATTATAGTAGAATTAACTTGTATTAGTGTTTACTCGTAACAGGAGTTTACAACTTTTTAAATATAATTGTAGTAGTGTTTACTCAAAACAGTAGTTTACAGCTTTTTGTATATGATTGTATATATTGTAGTAAAGTTTACTCAAAACGGAGGTTTTCAACTACTTTATATAATTGTATAGTAAAGTTAACTCAAAACAGGGGTTTACAAATTTTTGTATATAATATTATAGTAGAGTTAACTCAAAATGGGGGTTTAAAACTTTTTGAATATAATTGTATTAGAGTTTACTCAAAACAGGGGTTTACAACTTTTTGTATATAATTGTAGTAGAGTTAACTCAAAATAGGGGTTTACAACTTATCTTATATAATTATAGTAGAGTTTACCCAAAACTGGGGTTTACAACTTTTTGTACATAAAATTATAGTAGAGTTTACTCAAAATGGGGGTTTACAACTTTTTGTATATAATTGTATTAGTGTTTTCTCAAAACGGGGGTTTACAACTTTTTGTATATAAAATTATAGTATAGTTTACGCAAAACGGGGATTTACAACTTTTTGTATATAATTGTATTAGAATTTACTCAAAATGGGGGTTTACAACTTTTTGTATATAATTGTAGTAAAGTTTACTAAAAACAGGGGTTTACAACTTTTTGTATATAATTGTAGTAGAGTTTACACTAAACGGGGGTTAACAAATTTTTGTATATAATTGTATTACTCAAAATGGGGGTTTACAACTTTTTGAATATAATTGTAGTAGATTTTACTCAAAACGGGGGGTTACAACTTTTTGTATATAATTGAATTAGTGTTTACTCAAAATGGGGGTTTACATCTTTTTGTATATAAGATTATAGAAGAGTTTACTTAAAAGGGGTGTTTACAACTTTTTGTATATAATTGTAGCATATTTTACTCAAAACGGGGGTTTACAACTTTTTTGTTTTTAAAGTAGAGTTTATTCAAAACGGGGGTTTACAACGTTTGGTATATAATTGTATTAGCGTCTACTCAAAACGGGGGTTTACAACTTTTTATATATAAAAGTATAGTAGAGTTTACTAAAAAGGGGGTTTATAACTTTTTATACATAAAAGTATAGTAGAGTTTACCCAAAACGGGGGTTTACAACTTTTTGTATATAATTGTAGTAGAGTTTACTCAATCGGGGTTTTACAACATTTTGTACATAATTGTAGTCGAGTTTACTCAAATCCTGGGTTTAAAACTTTATGTATATAATTGTAGTAGAGTTATTCAAAACAATGGTTTACAACTTTTTATATATAATTGTATAGTAGAGTTGCTGAAAACGGGGGTTTTCAACATTTTGTCTATAATTCTAGTAAAGTTGACTCAAAATAGGGGTTTACAACTTTTTATATGAAATTGTATTAGATTTTACTCAAAACGGGGGTTTACAACTTTTTGTATATAAATGTAGTCGAGTTTCATCAAAACAGGGGTTTACAAATTTTAGTATATAATTGTAGTAGAGTTTACTCAAAATAAGAGTTTACAACTTTTTGTATATAATAATATAGTAGTGTATACTCAAAACAGGGGCTTACAACTTACTGTATATAATTGTAGTAATGTTTACTCAAAACAGGGGTTTACAACTTTTTGTATATAAAATTATAGTAGAGTTTACTCAAAATGGGGGTTTATAACTTTTGTGTGTAATTGTATTAGTGTTTACTCAAAATGGGGGTTTACAACTTTTTGTGTATAAAATTATAGTAGAATTAACTTGTATTAGTGTTTACTCGTAACAGGAGTTTACAACTTTTTAAATATAATTGTAGTAGTGTTTACTCAAAACAGTAGTTTACAGCTTTTTGTATATGATTGTATATATTGTAGTAAAGTTTACTCAAAACGGAGGTTTTCAACTACTTTATATATTTGTATAGTAAAGTTAACTCAAAACAGGGGTTTACAAATTTTTGTATATAATATTATAGTAGAGTTAACTCAAAATGGAGGTTTAAAACTTTTTGAATATAATTGTATTAGGGTTTACTCAAAACAGGGGTTTACAACTTTTTGTATATACTTGTAGTAGAGTTTACTCAAAATAAGGGTTTACAACTTATCTTATATAATTATAGTAGAGTTTACCCAAAACCGGGGTTTACAACTTTTTGTACATAAAATTATAGTAGAGTTTACTCAAAATGGGGGTTTACAACTTTTTGTATATAATTGTATTAGTGTTTTCTCAAAACGGGGATTTACAACTTTTTGTATATAAAATTATAGTATATGTAACATCCCGACTTTTCAGAAAAGGGTAAAAGAGTCTTTTAACAAATTCAGGTTTTTCGGGTTATTTAATTAAACGATTTGAAGTATATTTATATATATATATATTTTGTTATATAAGAGAAAAAAAAACCAGATTTTTGTTAAGCAAGGGTGTTTTAGTAAAAAGGGGTTTATTTTGGAAGTGGGTATTTAAGGTTAACCTAACACTAATCTCCCAAACCTAATTAGAAATCAGTTTTCACGTTTCCCCCTCCTCTCCTGCGCAAATGATAAAGAAAAGGGAGAGACTAGAAGAGTTCTTCAACCATCAAAGGAAGGGTTGATCGTTTTTCTGAGCAAATTCAAGAGTTGGAATCGTCGTGTAGAGGACAGCGTTTTGCCTTCGGTTTGGTTGTGTTGCAGCAGCTTTTCTCTGAGTTTTGATCTGGTTGGTGGCTGCATTTAGGTAAGGAGAACTACCCCTATGATCTCAATTGTCTTTTATAAGGTTTAGATGTTTTTGTAAAGTGTTTTGGTGCTAGAGAGATGAGTTGTTGGGTTGAGCATTGATCATAAGTGCTATGGTATGTCTAGATGTAGTTTTCAGTGTTTTTCTGTGTTGTTCTTGCTGATGTTTGGTTTGGAAATGATCTGGAAATCGCATGATGATGATTCTAGGGTTTGGGTCGAACCCAGGTGGACGGGCGTCTGGTTCACTGGACGGGCGTCTGCCTGGAGTACATTTCGGACGAGCGTCTGGCCTCTCTGGACGGGTGTCTGAAGTGTTGTTTTACATTCAGGATTGAAACTGTTTTAGGTGGACGGGCGTCTGGGTATAGTGGACGGGCGTCCAGCTTTGGACGGGCGTCCAGTAAGGTTCAGACGGGCGTCCAGGGTCTTAAACGGGCGTCTAGCTTGTTTTGTCCTTCTTTCTTTGTTGGTTGTCGTTCAGCCTTATAAGCATGATTTATCTTTATGAAACCTTTATATATGATATGTTAATATGGTATAAACGTAGACAAGCCTGAATTGAGCTTCTGATTCGTTCAGTTAAAACACCGAATGTACTCTTAAAGGGAGTTGAAGTTCGGATCCGTCGGAAGAGCATGATAGGCTTGTGCTTTGATGAATTAGGATTCATCAACGTCCGTGTATGTGCTAGGACTTGTCCGTGTCTAGTGGTCTAGGAAGAGAGTAGTCTATGTGAGGGAGATTACTTGAAAATACTTAGGTTGGCTAGCTAATAACCTAATAAACAACGTATTTGACTAGTAAAAGATTAAACAACATGTCTCTCTTGGCTAGGCACCAGGCTAAATCGCGATGCATGTGCTACCTCTGAAGGTGGAGGAACTTCGTAGGTCAAAAGACCCTAAGTACGGAGGGACTCTGCTGAGGTGTGCGTGCTATCGAGTCTACCTTTTCTAGACTTCGTGGGTATTGGTGTGATCCACTAATATGTTGCAAAAGAGTGTTCCCAAGGTGGAAGAACTCTGAGGTCAAAGACCCTAAGTACAGAGGGACTCTGCTGAGGGGATGCGCGTAGTGCCCTTGAGTGCGGTTGTAACATAGATAGGTTAAGCTAGAAACAGTTAGTCACAACATGTTGATGAGCATGAAGTGAACCCTAGATTGAGTCGGTCTCACTTAAATAACTAATTAAATAATTATCTTTTCTTTATAAACTATAGTTGTTATCATAGCTTCTCTTTCTTACTGAGTACGTTGTACTTACCTCGAATGCATATTTTTCTATGTGTTTGGGGGTGAGAAGACGAACAGGTTGATCAGGTTAGCCTTGAGCTCGTCGAGGAGTTCAATGATGTTTTGATGGCGTTGAAGTCACTCGATGTTTTCCTTCACTTTTCTTTTAAAGGTTGTACGGTTTATCTTGTAGATTCTCTTATAAGCTTGTTGTACTTTTATTTCAAGTTTGTGAGACTAGTTTGGTATCGTTCTTTTGAGGCATCGTACGTTGTAAGTTTTATATCGTTGTTGTAAGCTTTTCCCTTTTTTTTTACCCCTAGATGGTTTGTATTCTATTCTAGTAGCATTTATGTTTTATACCCGAGTCTTTTGGGCTTCCGTTGCTTTATTTTTGATACGACGACGTAGAGGCTGGCGTATAATTTTAGATTTATTTAACGTTATACGCGCCGAACGTTCGCCTCCGGATAAGGGCTCGGTATCTGGGAGCGGGGCGTTACAGTTGGTATCAGAGAGAAGCGTTCCTTGCTTTCTAGGCTTCCCTTCCTTAAGATAAGACCTTTAAGACTGCTTAGTAACCATTCTGACTTCTTTGATCTTTCAGAATTGCAGGAATTCATAGAAGTTTCTTTGCTGACCTAAACTTTTGTTTTAAAGATAAGGTATCTTAGATCTTTTAGAACCTTTCTGACTTCTTTTGTTCTTGGTGGCAAATCGTAAAACTAAGAATCTTTAGACCTTGGTCAAGTTTCACTAGGACCAGGTGAAGAGTCTTCATAGGCAAAGGTTAGTTAGAGTTCCAAGCTCACATCCTTTATGTGATGCCCTCTAGTGTTCCTTCTAGGATCTTTAGCAGAACCCTTCTCTTCTTTTGGAGCTTCTAGACTTTTCTCCTTTTGCTCTTTTCTTGGAGGATTTAAAGTTTTCTTATTGCGACCTTTTGATTCAATCATTACCTTGATTTTGTATTTTGGTGTTATGCAAAACGAGTAAAACAACTTTGTTCACATCTCTATATGTCTTTTAATATTACTTCTGATGTTTCAAAAAATTCTATAAATTTGCAGTCACTTAGGAAATTTCCTTATCTACATTTTCTATTTTGGCATCAACTTAGTTTTCAATATGGTTTGTTCATAAATTGTTTAACAAGGAGGAGTACTCTGTTCAGAAAATTCTGCAGCGGTACTCTTACTTATGAGACTGTTTTGAATAAGCTAAACATCTTCAAATGACTTGAATTTTTGATATGTTGTAGAAAACTCTCTGATCTGCAATTTTTGTTTTGGAGTCAAGTGCTAATTCTTTCTAGTTTGAGTTCAATCTGCAAATTAATGCAGATTTTAAATTTCTGAAAGTTTTGACAGCTTGCAGCAGTTGACGAAAATAATTATTTTTAACCAACTTATGCTTTTCCATAAATTCTGAATTTTGTGTAGCATATGTAAAGCTCGTATACCTACAACTTTTCTTTTTACATCTTGTTCAAAATTAATTTGGGTTACTTTGTGCAAGTCAATCATTTCATGGTTGATGTATGTACTTAAACTCTTAAAACCCTTTTAAGTACTTGTTCATGAAAGGCCATACAACATTCTTTCACCTTGGAAGTTTAGGTGTGGGGTAGTATGTGTTGGGAAGGCTTTGAAGCATAAGACCCTAACTTACTTGTTATCCAAAATAAGAAGTTTAGTGAGTAGATATTATGTGTTGTAGATTTAATACCCTTTTGTGACAAGAAACACTTACATGGTGACTTTCCAATCCCATGTTTTCTTTAACGAGGTACTTTTTATAATCATTTGGATTCACACTTAGTTACCTCTAGTTTCAAATGTTTTTCCCCTTGCATACTATTTGTGACCAATGTGGTAGCTGGATCATCCGTTTGAAACTTTTGAACTCGGTAAGAGTTCTTCCATGGCAAAGTTTTATTTTTCAAGTGTGTGCATACTTTGATGTTTTTTTTTATGAAGATGTTTTCATAGTGTCAAATGCTTGATTTAAAGGAAATGAGTTTCTCATCCTTTGAACTATTTGAACTGGCAACTGCATACCCTTTCATTGCATCATGTTTAGCAAATTCGGGTCAATACACTTTTACATCCTAGTGATTACCTTCAATGCATCCCATACACGATGTTTTGGTGCAGAAAACTTTTGTTTAAAGACTCAACTCTTTTATTAGAATTTTATACATTTCGAAAACAGGTGGAAAGATCAAACTTTCTCAAAACATCCATTTTAATTACATAATCCTTTGTCTTCCGTTAAGAATACGTGAACAACCATTCCTTACCAAAGTGTTATTTAGTAACTCCAGGCTACTTTTAAAAAAAAATTATATACATGTGTTCAAAAGTTCTATCGATAATTACTTTCAAGATACTGCATCTTTTACTCCCTATGAAATTTTTGTCTTTGAATAAGCAAGTAGTTGAACCTCCCTTACAACTCATGCACGTCTTTTAAATCTACGTTTGATAAAGGATTTTAGCATGCAACTTATTTTGTTAAGAGTTTTCCTCGACAAAGAAATTTTTTTTTACTACAGGTGTTAAGTTGTTTTGTTTTATTCTAAACCTTCTTTCTTCAAATTGGAAGAAATGACTTTCTGATTTTTTATTTTAAGAACAAAGGGTTGTCCTTATCCTTTGAACACTTTCCCCTTCAATTCAAAACCTTTTAACAAAATCACAATAGTCCTTATTGTGTGAATCTTTGAACGACACAAAAACATGCACTATTCGAAACTCTTGTGTTTTCTTTACTCAGTCGTCACTTATGATTTCTTCACAAAGCACTTCACCGGTTTACCTTTATCTTTGAACCTTTGGAGAAGATGTTTTCCCTCTTTCAAAAATAATATTTTAACTGCAACGGTTGTTGAAAGAAATGGATTATGCATTTTCTGAATTCTTTTGCTTTCTTTTCCACGTTATCATTCATGACCCCTTTCACAACATTTCACCAATTTACTTGGATTCTCAGCATGAAATCTTTCGAAAGAATATTATTCGTCTTCAAATTTTTATATATATTTATTATATGTATATGTACATATTTGAATAATATTTGAGACTTCTTCCACTTCTAGACCTTTCTATTGAACTCTTTAATAGCAAGTTTGTCTTTCTTTTGCATTCAATCATACCACTTACTTCAAGAGAAAGGAAAATGTTCCAATCTGGATTTTGTAGAATGACCTCTGGCTGTGATAAATTTCTCAGTCAGAGTACTTTTGTTTTTAGTGACTTATCACAAGTACCCTCATATAGGCAAATTTTATATATCATCCATTTTGCATTATCTAAACAAATGTTTTATTATATGCATGTGAACCAAGTTCAATCCGTCTTCATTTTGTGTTATACATCTCAAGATTTTCCTATTTGCTGTCTCCCTTAGTAGTTTCAAATTTTCAAAATATTTGCATAACCATTCTTACCTTCCTTCTGGAATCAAAGTGAGGACAAGTTTAAAACTTTGTTTCTTATAGATGTGTTGTTTAAAAATAAACTCTTTCACAACTCCGATATTTTGTTGGACTATAAAATTATGGTTGCTGATAAACTCACTGTCGAAAGTCGTTTTCTTGTCTATAGGAAAGCCTTATAAGGTTGGTAGAAGATGTTTATATGGTTACCTTTTTGGAGACTAGTAAAGATTGAAGTTTGTCTATGGTTTGGGTGTGTTATAGATGGTTTAGTGCTGAATTGATAACAAGGCGGAATTGAAGTTCTTTAAGTTAATAGTTAGTTTCTTGAGGGTAAGGCGAATGTATAGATCATAGTAACTTTTGTGTAAGTCTGGAAACTTCTGTAAGGGTGATGAATGGACAAAGAACCTGGAAGAATACTACATGTTAACTAGAGGATTGGCATGACTTTTGGGACAAAGTGTTATAGGAGGAGTTTAAGAAGTTAGGTTAGTAGTGTTGAGCATAAGGTAGATGAAAGGTGTGAATAAGATAGAATGGTGCTTGGGACTGAAGTGCAAGATTAGTTGTGTGGAAAGTACTGAAGTCTTGTCGATAAAATTACTAAGGTTCAAATCAGTTGGAGATAACATTGGTGTGTTTTTGAAAGTGAACTAGAAGGTACGCAAACTGGTATCTAAGTTGAGAGTGGTGTTGGTTCTGGCAAGTTTCGAGGACGAAACTTCTTTAAGGGGGGAAGAATGTAACATCCCGACTTTTCAGAAAAGGGTAAAAGAGTCTTTTAACAAATTCAGGTTTTTCGGGTTATTTAATTAAACGATTTGAAGTATATTTATATATATATATTTTGTTATATAAGAGAGAAAAAAACCAGATTTTTGTTAAGCAAGGGTGTTTTAGTAAAAAGGGTTTATTTTGGAAGTGGGTATTTAAGGTTAACCTAACACTAATCTCCTAAACCTAATTAGAAATCAGTTTTCACGTTTCCCCCTCCTCTCCTGCGCAAATGAGAAAGAAAAGGGAGAGACTAGAAGAGTTCTTCAACCATCAAAGGAAGGGTTGATCATTTTCTGAGCAAATTCAAGAGTTGGAATCGTCGTGTAGAGGACAGCGTTTTGCCTTCGGTTTGGTTGTGTTGCAGCAGCTTTTCTCTGAGTTTTGATCTGGTTGGTGGCTGCATTTAGGTAAGGAGAACTACCCCTATGATCTCAATTGTCTTTTATAAGGTTTAGATGTTTTTGTAAAGTGTTTTGGTGCTAGAGAGATGAGTTGTTGGGTTGAGCATTGATCATAAGTGCTATGGTATGTCTAGATGTAGTTTTCAGTGTTTTTCTGTGTTGTTCTTGCTGATGTTTGGTTTGGAAACGATCTGGAAATCGCATGATGATGATTCTAGGGTTTGGGTCAAACCCAGGGGGACGGGCGTCTGGTTCACTGGACGGGCGTCTGCCTGGAGTACATTTCGGACGAGCGTCGCCTCTCTGGACGGGCGTCTGAAGTGTTGTTTTACATTCAGGATTGAAACTGTTTTAGGTGGACGGGCGTCTGGGTATAGTGGACGGGCGTCCAGTAAGGTTCAGACGGGCGTCCAGGGTCTTAAACGGGCGTCTAGCTTGTTTTGTCCTTCTTTCTTTGTTGGTTGTCGTTCAGCCTTATAAGCATGATTTATCTTTATGAAACCTTTATATATGATATGTTAATATGGTATAAACGTAGACAAGCCTGAATTGAGCTTCTGATTCGTTCAGTTAAAACACCGAATGTACTCTTAAAGGGAGTTGAAGTTCGGATCCGTCGGAAGAGCATGATAGGCTTGTGCTTTGATGAATTAGGATTCATCAACGTCTGTGTATGTGCTAGGACTTGTCCGTGTCTAGTGGTCTAGGAAGAGAGTAGTCTATGTGAGGGAGATTACTTGAAAATACTTAGGTTGGCTAGCTAATAACCTAATAAACAACGTACTTGACTAGTAAAAGATTAAACAACCTGTCTCTCTTGGCTAGGCACCAGGCTAAATCGCGATGCATGTGCTACCTCTAAAGGTGGAGGAACTTCGTAGGTCAAAAGACCCTAAGTACGGAGGGACTCTGCTGAGGTGTGCGTGCTATCGGAGTCTACCTTTTCTAGACTTCGTGGGTATTGGTGTGATCCACTAATATGTTGCAAAAGAGTGTTCCCAAGGTGGAAGAACTCTGAGGTCAAAGACCCTAAGTATAGAGGGACTCTGCTGAGGGGATGCGCGTAGTGCCCTTGAGTGCGGTTGTAACATAGATAGGTTAAGCTAGAAACAGTTAGTCACAACATGTTGATGAGCATGAAGTGAACCCTAGATTGGGTCGGTCTCACTTAAATAACTAATTAAATAATTATCTTTTCTTTATAAACTATAGTTGTTATCATAGCTTCTCTTTCTTACTGAGTACGTTGTACTTACCTCGAATGCATATTTTTCTATGTGTTTGGGGGTGAGAAGACGAACAGGTTGATCAGGTTAGCCTTGAGCTCGTCGAGGAGTTCAATGACGTTTTGATGGCGTTGAAGTCAATCTGATGTTTTCCTTCACTTTTCTTTTAAAGGTTGTACGGTTTATCTTGTAGATTCTCTTATAAGCTTGTTGTACTTTTATTTCAAGTTTGTGAGACTAGTTTGGTATCGTTCTTTTGAGGCATCGTACGTTGTAAGTTTTATATCGTTGTTGTAAGCTTTTCCCTTTTTTTTTACCCCTAGATGGTTTGTATTCTATTCTAGTAGCATTTATGTTTTATACCCGAGTCTTTTGGGCTTCCGTTGCTTTATTTTTGATACGACGACGTAGAGGCTGGCGTATAATTTTAGATTTATTTAACGTTATACACGCCGAACGTTCTCCTCCGGATAATGGCTCGGTATCTGGGAGCGGGGCGTTACAGTATAGTTTACGCAAAACGGGGATTTACAACTTTTTGTATATAATTGTATTAGAATTTACTCAAAATGGGGGTTTACAACTTTTTGTATATAATTGTAGTAAAGTTTACTAAAAACTGGGGTTTACAACTTTTTGTATATAATTGTAGTAGAGTTTACACTAAACGGGGGTTAACAAATTTTTGTATATAATTGTATTACTCAAAATAGGGGTTTACAACTTTTTATATATAATTGTGGTAGATTTTACTCAAAACGGGGGGTTACAACTTTTTGTATATAATTGAATTAGTGTTTACTCAAAACGGGGGTTTACATCTTTTTGTATATAAGATTATAGAAGAGTTTACTTAAAAGGGGTGTTTACAACTTTTTGTATATAATTGTAGCAGATTTTACTCAAAACGGGGGTTTACAACTTTTTGTTTTTAAAGTAGAGTTTACTCAAAATGGGGGTTTACAACGTTTGGTATATAATTGTATTAGCGTCTACTCAAAACGGGGGTTTACAACTTTTTATATATAAAAGTATAGTAGAGTTTACTAAAAAGGGGGTTTATAACTTTTTATATATAAAAGTATAGTAGAGTTTACCCAAAACGGGGGTTTACAACTTTTTGTATATAATTGTAGTAGAGTTTACTCAATCGGGGTTTTACAACATTTTGTACATAATTGTAGTCGAGTTTACTCAAATCCTGGGTTTAAAACTTTATGTATATAATTGTAGTAGAGTTATCTAAACAATGGTTTACAACTTTTTATACATAATTGTATAGTAGAGTTGCTGAAAACGGGGGTTTTCAACATTTTGTCTATAATTCTAGTAAAGTTGACTCAAAATAGGGGTTTACAACTTTTTATATAAAATTGTATTAGATTTTACTCAAAACGGGGGTTTACAACTTTTTGTATATAAATGTAGTCGAGTTTCATCAAAATAGGGGTTTACAAATTTTAGTATATAATTGTAGTAGAGTTTACTCAAAATAAGAGTTTACAACTTTTTGTATATAATAATATAGTAGTGTATACTCAAAACAGGGGCTTCCAACTTACTGTATATAATTGTAGTAAAGTTTACTCAAAACAGGGGTTTACAACTTTTTGTATATAAAATTATAGTAGAGATTACTCAAAATGGGGGTTTACAACTTTTGTGTGTAATTGTATTAGTGTTTACTCAAAACGGGGGTTTACAACTTTTTGTGTATAAAATTATAGTAGAATTAACTTGTATTAGTGTTTACTCAAAACAGGAGTATACAACTTTTTGTATATAATTGTAGTAGAGTTTAAACAAAACAGGGGTTTACAACTTCTTGTTTATAATTGTAGTATAGTTTACTCAAAACGGTGGTTTACAACTTTTTGTAAATGATTGTAGTAGAGATTACTCAAAACCGGGGTTTACAACTTTCTCCATATATTGTAGTAAAGTTTACTCAAAACAGGGGTTTACAACTAATTTCTATAATTGTATAATAAAGTTTACTCAAAACGGGGGTTTACAAATTTTTGTATCTAATATTATAGTAGTATTAGAGGTTTCTCAAAATGGGGGTTTACAACTTTTTGTATATAATTGTATTAAAGTTTACTCAAAACGGGGGTTTACAACTTTATGTATATAATTGTAGTAGAGTTAACACAAAACGTTGGTTTACAACTTATCTTATATAATTGTAGTAGAGTTTACTCAAAACCAAGGTTTACAACTTTTTGTACATAAAATTATAGTAGAGTTTACTCAAAACGGGGGTTTAAAACTTTTTGTATATAATTGTATTTGTGTTTACTCAAAACGGGGGTTTACAACTTTTTGTATATAAAATTATAGTATAGTTTACTCAAAACGGGGGTTTAGAACTTTTTGTAGTAAAACGGGGGTTTATAACTTTTTGTATATAATTGTATTATAGTTTACTCAAAACGGGGGTTTACGACTTTTTGCGTATAATTTAATTAGTGTTTACTCAAAATAGGGGTTTTCAACTTTTTGTATTTAGTAGTAGTAAAGTTTACTCAAAACAGGGGTTTACAACTTTTTGTATATAAAATTATAGTATAGTTTACCTAAAACGGGGGTTTATAACTTTTTGTATATAATTGTATTGGAATTTACTCAAAATAGGGGTTTACAACTTTTTGTATATAATTGTAGTAGAGTTTACTCAAAACGGGGGTTTACAACTTTTTGTATATTTGTATTAGTGATTACTCAAAACAGGAGTTTACATCTTTTTGTATATAGAATTGTAGTAGAGTTTACTCAAAACGGTTGCTTACAACTTTTTGTATATAATTGTATTAGAGTTTACTCAAAATGGGGGTTTATAACCTTTTGTATATAATTGTAGTAGAGTTTACTCAAAATGGGGGTTTACAACTTTTTGTATATAATTATATTTGAGTTTACTCAAAACTAGGGTTTACAACTTTTTGTAAATAATATTATAGTAGAGTTTACTCTAAACAGGGCTTTACAACATTTTGTACATAATTATAGTAAAGTATACTCAAAACGGGGGTTTACAACTTTTTGTATATAATTGTAGTAGAGTTTACTCAAAATAGGGGTTTACAAATGTTTGTATATTATATAGTAGAGTTTACTCAAAACAGGGGTTTACAACTTTTTGAATATGATTGTATTAGAGTTTACTCAAAACAGGGGTTTACAACTTATCGTATATATTTGTAGTAGGGCTACTCAAAACGGGGGTTTACAACTTTTTTATATATAATTATAGTGGGGTTTACTCAAAACGGGGGGTTACCACATTTTGTAATTATATTACTGTTTACTCAAAATGGGGGTTCACAACTTTTTGCATATAAAATTATAGTAGAGTTTACTTAAAAGGGATGTCTACAAATTTTTGTATATAATTATAGTAGAGATTACTCAAAGGGGGTTTCAACTTTTGGTATATAATTGTATTAGAGTTTACTCAAAATTAAGGTTTATAACTTTTTTTATATAATTCTGTTAGAGTTTACTCAAAACGGGGGTTTACAACTTTTTGTATACAATTATGTAGTAGGGTTTTCTAAAAATCGGGTTTACAACATTTTGTATATAAAATTATAGTAGAGTTTACTCAAAACGGGGGTTTACATCTTTTTATATATAATTGTATTAGAGTTTACTCAAATGGGGGTTTACAACTTTTTTAATATAATAGTAGTAAAGTTTTCTCAAAACAGGGGTTTACAACATTTTGCAAATAATTGTAGTAAAGTTTACTCAAAATAGGGGTTTACAACTTTATGTGTATAATTTTATTAGTGTTTACTCAAAACGGGGGTTTACAACATTTTGTATATAAAATTATAGTAGAGTTTACTCAAAACAGGGGTTTACAATTTTTTGTATATCATTGTATTAGTGTTTACTCAAAATGGGGGTTTACAACTATGTGTATATAAAATTATAGTAGAATTTACTCAAAACGGGGGTTTACAACTTTTTGTACATAATTGTATTAGAGTTTACTCAGAATGGGGGTTTACAACTTTTTGTATATAATTGTAGTAGAGTTTACTCAAAATAGAGGTTTAAAAGATTTTGTATATAATTGTAGTAAAGTTTACTCAAATTAGGGGTTTAGAACTTTTTGTATATAACTGTATTAGTGTTTTCTCAAAAAGGGGGTTTACAACTTTCTGTTTATAATTTTCTTAATGTTTACTCAAAATGGGCGTTTACAACTTTTTGTAGATAAAATTATAGTTGAGTTTACTCAAAACGGGGGTTTTCAAATTTTTGTATGTAATTGTATTAGTGTTTACTCAAAACGGGGGTTTACAACTTTTTGTATATAAAATTATAGTAGAGTTAACTTGTATTAGTGTTTACTCAAAACATGAGTTTACAACTTTTTGTATATAATTGTAGTAGAGTTTAATCAAAACAGGGGTTTACAACATTTTGCAAATAATTGTAGTAAAGTTTACTCAAAATAGGGGTTTGCAACTTTATGTATATAATTTTATTAGTGTTTACTCAAAACAGGGGTTTACAACATTTTGTATATAAAATTATAATAGAGTTTACTCAAAACGGGGGTTTACAATTTTTTGTATATAATTGTATTAGTGTTCACTCAAAATGGGGGTTTACAACTATGTGTATATAAAATTATAGTAGAGTTTACTCAAAATGGGGGTTTACAACTTTTTGTAGATAATTGTATTAGAGTTTACTCAAAATGGGGGTTTACAACTTTTTGTATATAATTGTAGTAGAGTTTACTCAAAACAAAGGTTTAAAAGATTTTGTATATAATTGTTGTAAAGTTTACTCAAATTAGGGGTTTAGAACTTTTTGTATATAACTGTATTAGTGTTTTCTCAAAAAGGGGGTTTACAACTTTTTGTTTATAATTTTATTAGTGTTTACTCAAAATGGGGGTTTACAACTTTTTGTAGATAAAATTATAGTAGAGTTTACTGAAAACGGGGGTTTTCAACTTTTTGTATGTAATTGTAGTAGTGTTTACTCAAAACGGGGGTTTACTACTTTTTGTATATAAAATTATAGTTGAGTTAACTTGTATTAGTGTTTACTCAAAACAGGAGTTTACAACTTTTTGTATATAATTGTAGTAGAGTTTAATTAAAACAAGGGTTTACAACTTTTTGTATATAGTTATATATAGTAGAGGTTACTAAAAACGGTGGTTTACAGCTTTTTGTATATGATTGTAGTAGAGTTTACTCAAACCCGGGGTTTACAACTTTCTCTATATATTGTAGTAAGTTTACTCAAAATGGGGGTTTACAACTACTTTCTATAATTGTATAGTAAAGTTTACCCAAAACGTGGGTTTACAAATTTTTGTATATAATATTATAGTAGAGTTTACTCAAAATAGGGGGGTTTAAAACTTTTTGAATATAATTTTATTAGAGTTTACTCAAAATGGGGGTTTACAACTTTTTTTATATAATTGTAGTAGATTTAACTCAAAACGGGTGTTTACAACTTATCTTATACAATTGTAGTAGAGTTTACTCAAAACCGGGGTTTACAACTTTTTGTACATAAAATTATAGTAGAGTTTACTCAAAACGGGGGTTTACAACATTTTTTATATAAATGTATTAGTGTTTTCTCAAAACGGGGGTTTTCAACTTTTTGTATATAAAATTATAGTATAGTTTACTCAAAATGGGGGGTTTACAACTTTTTGTATATAATTGTTTTAGAATTTAAACAAAATAGGGGTTTACAACTTTTTTTATCTGATTGTAGTAGAGTTTACTCAAAACGGGGGTTTACAAATTTATGTATATAATTGTATTACTCAAATTGGGGGTTTACAACTTTTTGTATATAATTGTAGTATATTTTACTCAAAATGGGGGTTTACAACTTTTTGTATATAATTGTATTAGTGTTTACTCAAAACGGGGGTTTACATATTTTTGTATGTAAAATTATAGTACAGTTTACTTAAAAGGGGTGTTTACAACATTTTGTATATAATTGTAGTAGAGTTTACTCAAAACGGGGGTTTACAACTAATTGTTTTTTAAGTAGAGTTTACTCAAAACGGGGGTTTACAACTTTTTGTATATAATTGTATTAGAGTTTACTCAAAATGGGGGTTTACAACTTTTTATATATGATTATAGCAGAGTTTACTCATAACCGGGGTTTACAACGTTTTGTAAATATTATAGTAGAGTTTACTCAATACAGGGGTTTACAAATTTTTGTAGATAATTGTAGTAGAGTTAACTCAAAATAAGGGTTTACAACTTATCGTTTATATTTGTATAAGCGTTTACTCAAAACGGGGTTTTACAACTTTGTGTATATGTGTTTACTCAAAATAGGGGTTTACAACATTTTGTATATAAAATTATAGTAGAGTTTACTCAAAACAGGGGTTTACAACTTTGTGTATATAATTGTATTAGTGTTTACTCAAAACGGGGGTTTACAACTTTGTGTATATAAAATTATAGTGGAGTTTACTCAAAACGGGGGTTTACAACTTTTTGTATATAATTGTATTAGAATTTTCTCGAAATGAGGGTTTACAAATTTTTGTATATAATTGTTGTAGAGTTTCTTCAAAACGGGGGTTTACAACTTTTTGTGTATAATTGTAGTAGAGTTTACTCAAAACGGGGGTTTACAACTTTTTGTATAATTGTATTAGTGTTTACTCAAAACCAGGGTTTACATCTTTTTGTATATAAAATTATAGTAGAGTTTACTTAAAATGGGTGTTTACAACTTTTTGTATACAAATGTATTAGAGTTTTTACTCAAAACGTGGGTTTACAACTTTTTGTATATAATTTTATAGTAGTGTATACTCAAAACGGGGATTTTCAACTTTTGGTATATAATTGTATTAACATTTACTCAAAATGGGGGTTTACAACTTTTTGTATATAATTGTATTAGAGTTTACTCAAAACAGGGGTTTACAACTTTTTGTATCTGATTATAGTAGAGTTTACTCAAAACCGGGGTTTACAACTTTATTTATATAATTGTAGTAGAGTTTATTCAAAATGGGGGTTTACAACTTTTTGTTTATGATTATAGTAGATCTTACTCAAAACCGGGGTTTACAACTTTATGTAAATAATATTATAGTAGAGTTTTCTCAAAACGGGGGTTTACAACATTTTGTACTGATATGGGTTTGGATCTAGATTAGAGGCACCGATGAAGAACACAAGAACAAATGAGCAAAGTTTGTTCTTCCTAAGGAATCAGTGCCTTAGAAATCCCAAGTTTGAGAACATCACAACAAAGGAATGCTCAATCCTTTGATAGATTCTCCAAGTTAAACACTACCTAATCAGCAAGGTAAATGTAAAACTCTCAAATAACATTTATAAATTTCACTCATATATTGTCTAAATGTTCAAGTACAAAAGGTATGCCTTATATAGGCTGCAAATCTATGTAAACAAGGCTGCAAACTCAATGTGGGATTCCAACGTACTCCACACGCCTAAAGTATAAGAGAAATAGACTTTGGGCTGGTCAAACTCAAAATAGAATATTTTGGGTTTTTGGGTTTTCTAAAAAATAAGAGTAAAAAGGAAATGGATTTTGGGCTGGTTTTGAAAGTTGATGTAAATGGTTTGGCCTTATGGACCTTCCCAAAAGGTGTTGGATAAAAGGGTTTGGGCTTTGGTTTCAAACAAAAACCCAAAGGAACTTAGTTATAGGTTGGGTTGGGCTTATATCTCTAAAAATAGAAAATAATGCTAAAAATAGCCCAAAATAGAAATAGTTCCCCATTTGACCCATTTACTCCAATTACAAGATAATAAGGATAAAATGGCCAAGTCTTCATTCTTTGAGAGCCCAACGTGTTCCTTGAAAGTTGCCACAATTAGATTCTTCAAAGCTTCTTCGAACTTCCTCTTCTGTGATGTCGTGACTGGACCATCTCGAAACATAAGTGGATCAGTTTTGGACCATCAATATCTACGTTTTGACCACTATGATTCGTATCATTTCCTCCCGGCTAGAAAGGATCTGTCCTCAGATCAAAAGAAGTGTCATAAGTAGACAAATCAGCAACGTTGAAAGTAGGCGAAATATTCCAATCCGGAGGTATGTCAAGCTTGTAGGCATTGTTGTTTATCCTCTCAAGCACTTGAAAAGGACCATCACCACGTGCATTCAGCTTTGACTTGTGAAAATGTGGAAATCTTTCTTTGCGAAGTTGTAGCCACACCAAATCTCCAGGCTCGAAAATCAGCTCCTTGCGCCCTTTATTTGCTTTCTTCATGTAACTCTCGGTTGCTTTCTCAACATTCAGCCGTGCCTTTTCATGCAATGCTTTCACAAGATCAACCTTTGCTTCTCCATCCATGCTAACCTGCGCACCAGGAGGAATAGGAACAAAATCAAATGGAGCAGGCGGTAAAAACCCATAAACAAGCTCAAATGGTGCATATTAAGTAGCTGAATGTTTAGCACGATTATAAGCAAATTCCACATAAGGCAAACAAGACTCCCAATTCTTTAAATTACTTATCACAACAGTTCTTAGAAGTTGTCCCAACACACGATTGACAACCTTCGTTTGCCCATCAGTTTGTGGGTGAAAAGACGTAGAAAATAAGAGATAAGTACCCATATGCATCCATAGTACCCTCCAAAAATGACTCACAAATTTAGTGTCACGATCACTCACATAGTACGAGTAATTCCATGCAAACGGACAATTTCTTTAAAGAACAAATCAGCAATATATGAAGCATCATTGGTCTTATTACATGGAAGAAAATGAGCCATTTTGGAAAAACGATCCACCACCACAAACATAAAATCTTTACCATTCCTAGACCGAGGCAACCCTAACACAAAGTCCATAGAAATGTCGGTCCAAGGAGATGTAGGAATAGGTAGGGGAGTGTACAATCCATGGGGCTGCAAATGTGACTTAGCATGCTTACACACAAGACAAGAGGCACAAAATTTAATTACATCAGTTTTCATAGGTGGCCAATAAAAATGTGTTAGCAAAATGTCCAAAGTCTTATCTACTCCAAAGTGTCCCATTAAACCACCCCCGTGTGACTCCCTCAAGAATAACTCACGCAAGGAGGAACGGGGAATACACAACTTATCAGCCTTGTAAAGAAAACAATCATGCACCGAATAATCAGGCAAAGTAGATGACGGACACTTACCAAATATATCCCTAAAATCAGCATCATGCGCATATAAATCCTTAATACTCTCAAAACCAAGAAACTTAGTTTGTAAAAATGTTATCAAGGAATAACGCCTAGACAAAGCATCCGCAACAATGTTTTCATTTCCCTTCTTAAACTTAATGATATAAGGGAATGACTCAATGAATTCAATATAGCGGATAGGTCATTTACTCAACTTACCTTGACCTTTAAGATATTTTAAAGACTCATGGTCCGTATGGATAATAAACTCCCGAGGCCTATGGTAATGTTGCCAAGTTTGCAAACAACGAATCAAAGCATAAAGCTCCTTATCATATGTAGAATAACTCAAATAAGCACCTTTTAACTTCTCACTAAAATATGCCACAGGTCGTTTTTCTTGCATTCAAAACACCACCCACACCAACACCCGATGCATCACATTCTAATTCAAACATTTATCAAAATTGGGTAAAGCAAGTATAGGTGCTGAAATAAGTTTAAGCTTTAAAGTTTCAAAAGACTTCCTGTGACGATCTTCCCAAAGAAAGGCTGCGTTTTTCTTCACCAACTCGGTCAAAGGAACATCAATGGTGCTAAAATCTTTCACAAACTACCTGTAGAAGCTAGCCAAGCCAAGGAAACTACTAACATTAGCCACGGTTTTGAGTGCAGGCCACTCCTTGATTGCCTGAATCTTTTCTTGATCAACTTCAACGCCCTTGTGACTAACCACAAAACCAAGAAAACAACGCGATCCAAGCAAAACTCACATTTCTTAAGGTTAGCATACAACTTAGCATGCGTAAGTGTATCAAGAACAGCTTGTAAATGTGCAACATGATCATCAAGTGTAGTGCTATAAATGAGTATGTCATCAAAATAAACTACCACAAAATGACCAATAAATTCAGCAGCACTTCATTCATTAAACGCATAAACGTGGAAGGTGCATTTGTAAGCCCGAATGGCATAACCAACCACTCATAAAGACCAAACTTAGTTTTAAAGGCTGTTTTCCACTCGTCACCCTCACGAATACGTACTTGGTGATAACCACTTTTCAAATCTATCTTGGTAAAGAATTTACTACCATGCAACTCATCAAGCATATCATCTAACCTAGGAATAGGATAGCAATACTTTACCGTTATATTGTTGATTGCATTACAGTCAGTGCACATCCGCCATTCACCACTCTTCTTATGAACCACGATGACGGGTATGGCACAAAGACTTAAGAACTCACGGATCTTGCCTTTTTCTAACAGCTCCGCCACTTGTTCTTGAATTTCCATCGTTTTTGTAGGATTGGCCCTATAGGCTGGTCGGTTTGGAAGAGTAGCACCCGGAATCAAGTCGATGTGATGCTCCACACCATGTAGTGGTGGCAAACTACTTGGTTCATCCTCCGGAAACACATCAGCATATTCCTGCAAAACCGAACATACAACACTCGGGAGAGAAGATGTCAAATCAGCAATAGTAACTAAACAATGGGGAAAGGGGTCGAATGCTTTTAAATAAATGAGACAAACGAATTTTCCACCATTTATAGTCTTAGTGATTAAACTAGACTTGGTAAGAAAATTGTGCTTCACACCCTTACCAACATTCTTTTTAACTTTTATATTACCCTCGTGTTTTGAAGCTCCCAATCCCTCACGCAGCTGCACCATCCTTTTTACTCCCTCATTTGGAATTAGAACACCTTCCCTCACACTTATATTTTCAATTTTGCCGCCCTCAAAGTGTGATAAAGCGCCCTCATGCTTATTTCTCTCCGGAACAACTTGCTTATTTTCGACTTTACCTCCCTCTTTATCATTTTTTTCTCACTAAATACAGCATCTTTTCAAGAAGTAGCCATACGCAGCTGTTCGGAATGAACTTGAGCCGGTGTCATCGGATGTAAAGTAATATTATGACCATGTAAATGCAAACTCCATGTATTTAAACGATCATTATACAATGCAGCCCTATCATATTGCCAAGGTCTCCCCAGTAACTTGTGAGTAACAAATAAAGGTACTACGTCACATAATACTTCATCCACCAATTTACCCATATGAAATTTACAAGTGCTTGGGCAGCCACACGTACATCAGCCACATCATTCATCCATTGCAAACTAAACTGGTAGGGATGCGGTAAAACAGCAATATTAAAATCTTTAACAAGTGTTTGGCTTACCAAATTCACACAACTCCCAGAATCGATGATATAGTTGCAAGTGCGCCCCGCAATGCCACACGTGGACTGAATAATGTTTTCCCACTGAATTGACTCATCCAACTTTGTATGAATGGCCAAAGTCTTTCGAATCACATAAAAAGCACCATAATCATGTGTAGCATGCGCATCTAAAGTGTCATCTTGCAATGCAGCAGCATCATCATTCTCATCACCCTCCGAATGAGATTCATAGTCATCACGAGGTAAAGGCTGCCCCAAAATCGTCATGGTACGTTTATTTGGACAATTTGATGCATAATGTCCCTTGCCCTTGCATATGAAGCATTCAATATCCCGAGAATACCCCACTTCAGCCGCTTTACCTTTTTTAGGACTCAATATCTCATTCAGCTTGCTTTTGTGAGCATTGGGTTTCACCCCACTATCAATCTTCTTCGCGTAATCAGAATTAGATGATCCACATTGTTGGAAAGATGGTGTAAAAGAGCTGTGATACCCAAATGGTTTATTTGCCTTAGCACGTTCCTCTCGTCTTGCTTTCAGCCTCATTTCAACCATAAGAGCACCATTTAACATGTCTGGTAAAGTTTGGTAATTTTGTAACTGTACTTGACCCGCAATATCATCCCGTAAACCACAAAGAAAACGCTGCATTATAACATCCTCGGGTTAATGTTCTGCCGAATCAGTGTTAGTTGCATCTCATCATGAAACTCCTCAACTGATTTACCCACTTGCGATAATTGCTGAAGTTTAAAACCTTGTGTTAAGGGTGATTTTATACGTTTTATAAGGATATATTTTATATCAATATTCCCCATATATGGATGTTTTTCATAGAAATCGAGCCTTATATTGAGATATTGAGTAAATGGTGTTTTTAATAGGTTAATTGCAAAATGTAACGATTTATGTGCTTAAATTGTGATTTTATGTTATTTTGGGATTGTGTTATGCTTTGGTATATTTTCCTATATTGTAGATACATATTTTGGCATGCAAGAGGATTAAATGATGAGGTTTTGCATGGAAGAGAAGTGAAATGGAAGGAAGATGGAGATAAAGCTTGGAATGAAGCTTTCAAGCAGCCGAACTTCCGATGCAGTTCTTGATATGATATACACTGATTCGACTCTCGACCTCAAGAGAAGAGTTGTAGGGATTGAAGAGAGGATTCTACAGGATTTTGAATCACTTCATTCCGACTTATGAGGCCCGAGATATGAGCGTTACAAGTTTGGATAATGATGCTGAATTCAAGTAGAAAATCCCGAAAACGACTCGTAATACGACGGGCTAGTCAAAAAGGCGTTTTCTGAAGAAGAGTCCTTAATGAAAGTTGTAGATTTTTCGGATAGCTTTTTTATGATATTCGGATCATAATTTTTGGAGGTCTACAACTCAAGATATGAATTTTAGAAGTTTAGACTGGCGTCCAAGGATATCATGCTTCAGCCGACATACATAATGCCAAATCCTAATTGGAAAAGGATTTAATTACAGCCGCCTTACTTCAGGCAGCCGACATATATCCCTATATATATTTGTATGCTGTTCAACCCTAATCCAATAATTCGACTTACACATTATTCTTGCCGCATATTATTCACAGCAGCAGCGGCAACTTGGCTCTCCGAGGCCGGTCACCCGAGCCTTGTGCTCGGGTGATCCGGGTTAGATTAGATGTAGTTTTTTCCGTTTATTTCGTTGTTGATCCGTGGAGTTCATCCAATGTACCAAAACTATGTGAGTTTAATCTTTTAATTTATTCAGTCTTTTATTTATTTTCATGATGTTTAATTTGTTTTGTATCATTTCTATGATCTTTGATGCTATTTGGTGAACCATATCGAAAGATTGTTTACTAATTGATAGTTACAACGTACGAGAGTTGCGTAACGTTAGATCACCATAGAAAGATAGGATTTTTAGCCGTTAATGATGACAAATTAATTGGTTAATTATCTAGGTTGTTAGATTCTAAAATACGAGAGTTAACCTGAATTTACACCTTCGTTTTGTTTGAATATCGGTCTCAACATTCGAGAGAGGAGAGATTGATAAATTGAATTCACTACGAGAGTAGGATTTCAGAGCTTGAGAATACGGATTCACTAAGAGATTAGGGATTTGTGTCTCATGTCAAGGTGAAACCACAATTTGAATTAAAGTCATGAGATGAACTAGGATTGAGATCACTTAGTTTGTACATTTTTTGAGCCCATGTATCGTTAGTTTAGTTTAGTTTTATTTCGTTTTAGCTTAGATTTAGTTTACTTGTTCTATGTGTTATTTGTTCGTTCTTTCGTTTATTTGTTTTCTTGAGTAACAATTGAGAGGATTAATAAAATTAGATTCAACATCCCAATTCCCTGTGGATCGATACCCGTACTTATCCAACTTTACTAGCAACTACCCGGTATTCGGCCGGTTAGGAGGTAGTTTTGCATGGTAGTATAGGTTTATAAATTTTCTTTTTGTTTTAATGATGCAAAATCTCCCCAACAAAAGTGGCGCCGTTGCCGGGGAATAGGTGTCATGTTGAATCTAGTTTTGTTAGTTCTCGATTTTGTTACGTTTTATTTTTGTTTTTAATAAAAGTAGCGTATACCAAGTTGAGAGTTTTTATTTTGCCGTGTTTCGATGACCGTTAGGTTAAGAATGTGCAAAAGTTTTTTACTCAACTTGTTTTACGTGAAGATATATGTTTATGTGTTACCTAGTCTAACCCCTGTGCTTAATTTGATAAGGCTGATGTGCTGTGATCTGTGTTGCTGTGTTGTGTTCATAAGTATTTAGGGTTTTGCTGTGTTTTTCCTGCTGTCTGTGCATTCTTGTTGTATGGACGAGCGTCTGTTCTGTTGGACGCCCGTCCAGTTCTTCATCTGCAGGTGAACGAGCGTTGGGAAGTATTGGACGCTCGT